>JABFFC010000016.1:0-33489 GCA_013623535.1 Fusarium penzigii
TAGTGTCAAAGGGCAGGAAACGTTGACATTAAAAGCGGCGATACAGGCATCGCTGGCACCGTCAAGAAAAGAGGGTTCGAAGGCTCCAAGTGAGAAAAGAGCCTCTCCCTTGACTGATGAAAATCTAGTTCTCGAAAGAATCAAGATCACCAACACGGGTAGAGACCAGGATCGTTGCAAGTTGTAACGAGTTAAAAGACTTCCGAAGTATTAAGAGCCTTTCAAATCGTAAAAATAAATTAAGAAATAAAATTCAAGGGATTGGGTGAGGGTAATAGTAGTGAGAAGGGGAAGTATAGCGTGTGCCTCGCTTTCTGTATATAGGAAAGGCCAAGGCTGCGACACTGCTGTGAATGCGTAGAGACCCTCTGGAAAAGTTACCCTATGTGACGGTTGGATTTCCCANNGAAGTTGTATTGATAGCTGGTGAGCTAAAGTCTATGAAAGTGCAAATGAATGTGGTCTATATACTTGGGGTAACTTGGTGAAGCCGACAGAGATTGGGAACGATGTCGGTCCTGGAACGACGCGGTCTAGGGACGACGTCGTTCCTTTATACGGTCGTTCCTAGTCTAATTGGTGGGTTTGGCCAAAGAATTTGTGGGGTACACGTGACGTAACCGTGGGGTCGTAACACTTAAGGCATAGGTGCTAGGTCTTTTTTTTTATTAAAAAAGGAACCTACCCTTACCCTTATTAAGCTATGCTTTATCTTAATATTACTCTCTTTATAGTTTATACTATAAGAGGTACTTCCTTTACCTTAATAGGGGTCTTCCCTTTTATTAAAAGAGGCTTAAGGTATAAGTGCTAGATTATATTAAAGCTTTAAAGGTTTTAAATTTTAATAGTATTATAAGGAGCTTTTTATAACTATATAAAAGGGTTTTTAATAGCCTAAGTTATATAGTATTATCCTTTATAATAAATTTAAAATTATTATATATACTCTTTATATATTAAAAAATAGTTCCTACTTGCGGCAACGGGGAATTAGTATTTATATCTTAGTAATCGTGGACACGCTGCTGCCTCCTCCGGTTTAGCGGCACTGCCCATTCAGGCATAGTGCATGTGTCCCGGATGTGCCACGGGTGCCCCCGGTCATCTATCACGTGATCGCTCTGTATATAAGAATGAACCTCCTCTGACCCTGAGAATTTGTATCTTTGACCTCTGCTTCTTCCCATGCTTTGTCCGGCCATATCCATCGTTCTCCCTATTCTACAATCATCGTTCTCTCAAGCTCAGCCCCCATAGCCCATTCTACCGCGTCACCATCCTAAATAAAGTCCTCTTTTCAGGGATTTCCCTGTCCCCAAAGCCGGATTGCGGAAGGTATGAGAAGTAACCTACCGTACATTTTTCCGTTCTATCCTCTGATGCTACTAACAGCTCTACTCTGCGTTCCTCATGGCTTAACTCCCCGCCATCTTCTCTTGAAATCCAACAATGCCAATAGTCGAGAGAGCGTTCCCTACGTCGGACCGCGTCATGGGGCTGCGATGCTTCTCAAACAGCAGCAGAGCATCTGAGCAACGTCTTTCCTTAGGAGGCCTCCAATCGATGCCCATCCAATGGCAGTATTGCCGCAGTGGCTCATTAATCCTACCTGCTGCATAATGTAGGATGGTGCCATCTTGGACTCGCCTTCTGAAACTGGTACGGGTGGCTCCAGAAGCCTTGGGCTCAAACTTGCTTTCCAATTGGTCCCCTTAGTGGGTAGAGCGGATGGAGAGTCTCATTAGAGTCGCCCAACGAGGCTTGAGTCGTCAGTTGTCTGTTCAGGGGTGGCCGAGACTATCCATCACCCGAGCAAAAGTTCCTTGATTACTATCTGTTGGTCTTCGGCTTACCCCTTTTCGTATCACCCGTGTTGGCTCGGGAGCCTCAGAAATGGGCGCAAGCCAGCATGCGAAGCGGGGTGATTGGGTGAAGAGGAGATGGGGAGGGGCGCACTACGGCCAGTTGGTTGAGGTGCACGCATGCAACCCCAGTTGTCTCATTGCTGCGGGACCACGAGGCGTCCATGGGCATCCAGAGCTCGCTGGGTGATCCAAGGAGTTCCCGGCTGTGATAATCAGCACGCGCGGGCGCATTGTTGAGCTTTATCACAGTTAGGCAGAAGAGCTTATGCCGCCGGCAACTCTTATCCCGAGGCAGTCTGACCAATTGGAGATCATGCGCTGTGTGCGAATAGCCCAACAACTACTAAGACTTGCCACATTTGGCATCTCTGAGTGTTACCTTGCCAGCAAGTGACGTGGATCCCTTGACGATCTGCGAAATAGAGGAGGGAATCACAGGTCCAGCACAGTTACCTCGGTGTGGCCCGGCAGTTGAATGATTGGCGTTCAGGAGAAGTGGTTACGTGTCTGCCTCCGTCCAACCTGCCTCGATCTCGGAGGATGAGATGATAGCCAGAAGACACGGGCTGGATTCCTGCAGGTCTTTCGCGCGGTTCGGCTGCGAGCATATAAGCTGGGCAATGTCCGCCTACTTTCGCTTCATTCCAGAGCAAGCCCCTTTATTCCTTGATTTTCAACCCTACGACAACTCCAACATGACATCGCCAGGCTCTGGTACTAGGCAGCAGGAGTTACTGCAAAGCTTCACTTTTCCTACTTCTCAAGCAGACGATGTATTGCTATACGATGAGGAGACAGTCTCAGCTACTGGAGAATCCAGGGACGCTGCTATTTGGATATCCGATGATCAGACTGATACCGAAGATGAGGACGATCATGAAGATCAAGATTTAAACGACTCGCAATCATGCACCACACCTACAACCAGCACCATAGACCATTTGGGTAAGTTGAACACTGTCATTCTTTCCGGTATAGTTATTGACATCCTGTACGTAGGTAGCACGGGCGTCAAATGCAGTCCAGCTGAGTCAGAGGCCGCCATCAGTATGGATTTTACGCCAGAAGAATCTCCGGCGCAAGTGGAAGACGATCCAATCTGGACACAGGACTCACACATGGGCTCCTTCACTGATCCTGAACCGAATCAACAATCTTCTTATCAGACGAAGCGCATGTCTACTGAAGACTCGACGGCGCGTACAGACGCCAGCTTTAACGCCCCGCCCACCAGCCCCGAAAGTCACCCCTGTCTGAGTACGCCAGATGAACGAGAGCCGGTTGCTGAAGTTACTGGAGCCACCAGCCAGCCGGGCATGATGATGACCGATACTCTCTCTGACGAAGATTCCTGTCGTGGGGCACAGAGCGCTCCCTTGTCCCCGTCAGAGCGCACATACGGTCCCATTGCTGCTTCTGACAAGGAGATAGCTCACACGTTGCTGCATGACAGCGGAGTGCATGCCAGCATATCGCGCGACGAGGCCATTCCAGAAGCCCACACGTTATCCTCGGCAGCTAAACTATTACCTGAATTACAACAAGAGCAAAACTCCGATCACACCAGCTGCGGATCCAGCGATGCTGAGTCCGAGTCTTCGGATGCTACATCTAGAGTGTCATTTGCAGCCCGAGGGTCCCGGGAGCTGCCCTCCCAGCGTCGTTCTCGTCGCAGATCCTCACATGCACATAAGATGGTGCAATATAAGGACAGTGACGTAGACACTGAAGGCTCTGGCAGTGAGGATGGTCTCGATGTTCCAGAGCGCGTGCGTGACGAGGACTATTGCCCTTCGCCTCCAAAAGTTCAGGAATCTGATGACGATGACTTCGACGACGAAGAGAATCAAGACCGCAAGCATCGTAAGCGTCGCAAAGTCACTAGGACCCCCTCATGTTCCATGCATAATACGGCCACCAGTGCCCGGGATTCTTACCGAGGGAGACGGCCCATAAGAGCTGTCGCACACTCGTTGAGGGAGCGTGACACGTCGCCACTCGGTGTGTTGAGTCCAACACCATCGCATGCGGGATCTATTCCCTCCGAGGCCGGTGCGTTTCTTGCTCGGTTTCAAGAGTGGCCACTTGAGAATGTTTCGATGAAATGCATTACCGAAAATGGCAAAACTACGTTCCAATTCCAGTTTGAGTGGCCTCTTTGCAAAAATCATCCACTTGCCACCAGTGCAATCCCCGGTTCAACCCTCCACGTCGTGACGGAAAAAACAACCGAGCGCGCTCCAGCAAGACGGGTAAAGTATTCGGACGATGAAGATAACTTCCTCATACAACTGAAGGAAGAGGAGCAGCTTAGGTGGCCGGAGATTCGCCGGCGTTTTGCCCAACGTTTCCCCGAACGAGGCGGCTCGAGTCTGCAAGTGCACTACTGCACGAAACTTAAGGATCGTGTGAGAACTTAATATCGTCATGCTCTTTTGGATCGGGGGCTTTGAAATAAGATTATCCTACACTTTGACAGATATGAATAATTTTGCATCTTCCTTTCATGTTGGTTTCTCTTGCTGTTCGTTACAATGATTGTATTCTTCCTGCCTTACCAATTATTAGATAGATTGCTCCTCAACATTAAATATGCCGATCAGCTTCGGACAGATGTCTTCCTCAGCCACCCACTCATCCCAGCTAGGCTCCCACCCCTTCCACCTAACTTTGTATACTACCCTTCCTCCTGAGAGTTTTCTTACTCTACTTACGTTATCCCACACCGTTGACTCATCTTCCCACTTGGGTGATTTAGACTCCGTCCATTGAACTTGAATTTGTTGCTTTCTCGCAAGCAGTCGCTCGACTCTATACTGCTTATCCCTCCATACAACGGGACCTGGTCTGGGGTATCTCTGTTGTTGGCGGCATTTGGTTATCAGGTACGTGCGCTGTGGTCTTATATTGATGTGTTTTTCAGTCTCTCGTTGTCTCGTCCCTATTTTGGTTTGTCGGTAGTCAAGAGCTTTGCGAAGCCTTCGTCTTCTGTTTCGGGTATATAACAGTGGTGACTGTGTAGCTTGGTCTGAAGCTAGAATATGTTGTTAGTGCACACAAGCTAGAGTTGCGGAAGACTTACTGGCAGACTCCACTGGAAACATTGAATTCTCAATAACGTGTTTACTTCTGTTTCTATCCGGATTATTAGAAACTTGAGGCACGTTAAATATGCTGGGTAAAGTGGCGAGTCCTGCAAATATCATCTGGACGAAAGGTCCAGCGAGGGAGCCGCAGCTACTCTTAATTCGGGTTATTTGAAAGGGCATGGTCATGTATTGCGCTGGTACAGCTAAGGGCGTATAAGTTGTCAGGTTTCAAGCACGTTCTAAATTCCAGCATCAATGTCGTTGCAGATAGACAATATGACAACAGGCCATGTAAGTACTGTAGTTGGGAAACTAGATGTAAGAAGTAGCATTTGTAAGGATCATATTCTGGAACCTAGGAAGCATGCGTATTTGTGCCCCACAATACTACTAGGATCCAATTTCGGATTTGTGTATAAAAGACCCGACCAGTTCTGGCACCCTTCAAAATCAGAAATATAACCTTGCCAAAATTTATTGTAGAGCCTTGAAGTTGCACCGTATAATTGGATGAACCGGGATGCATTTCGGATCCGCTCAGGTGATGGAAAGCCACCACCTGAGCGGGTCCATGTTAAAAAGTTCCACAACAGTACCCTATATCCAACATCAAACCATGGATTCTTAACATTACTTGTGCAAACCTGTCTCTAGAAGATACAGTATCTAACTCTCCTTTTAGAATCCTCTGTGTAATGAAGGCTGTAGAAATCTGCCTGGTTGTGCATGCGTTTGTGAGGAATACCTGAGATGACCGGCTCCTAACATGTACAGTAATGCTCTCGTGACTTTTTTAAGCTCGTTCAGAAGGCGGCCACATAGTCCAGGTCAATCACGACATAATCAACTGGCGGTCACATCGGCAAGTTGCGACAATATTTTGTTTGCAATAAGGGGAACTGGTTTCGCGTATCACAACGGAAATCTAAAGACTTTCGACCATGAGACAATAAAGCGACCAGTTATCAAATCCATTCATCACCCAGTTCCCTGCGGGCAGTGAACACTCCGAAATTTTTGAATAAGAGATGTCATTACCATGAATTCGAAATATCTGGTTGTTCAGGCAGTCGCCCGAGAGTCAAGATTAACCATCAAGGCTGTGGCGAAGATGATCTGTCAGGCAGAGACGGGGTTAAGCTTGGTTGTTCATGTACATTCAGGGCAATTTCTGAAGAAAAACCGGGCTTCTGGCTCTCAGGGGGTCGATACCCTACTATCGGATTGATCATGAACAGAACACCATGCGGCCAAACCAAGTTCGGCAGGTTTCCGGTGGTCGAAAGCGTAAGTACCGTCGCAAAGACAACGATGACGGCAATGGCCACACCCATGGAATGGACAACCATATGCCAAGGGGCCTGGTTCGATGACTTCTTGGATGGAAGAAAAGAGAGGGTATAGGCTGTGACTAATACGGTTGCGACTTGAGACGTGAGTGGCACCAGGAACGAAACTTCGATAGGAGTTGAATCACCACGAACAAATGTGAAGACGATGATCAAAACGACTTCAACACATTCGAGGATTGCCGTGTACATCCACCACGCTTCCTGTTCGACCGCGCTCGCAAAGACATGGATGATTGCGGCAACCTAGATCATCATCTCAGAATAACAAAACTGTAACCTGGAGACTGAAACTCACCTGAGTAATGGCAATTCCCCATAAAGAAATTACAGCCAAGAGTTTGTGGACAGATCTGGAAAGACTCCACGGGAGATTGACACTTTGACTGTTTTCCAGAGAAAACAAGATAAAGACTACCACTTCCAGCACACCCCAGGTTACCAGAAGACCTTTCAAGTATTTCTCCTGCCACCACAGTAAATTGAACTTGATACTGACGAAAAGACAGACACAAAATGTGGAAAGGGCGGACAGAAGGTAGATATCACCTCTCTCATAAATAGTAAGACCGTACATGTTGACAGAAACTGAGATGGCGGTAGAGAACATGGATCACAATTGGGGGGATGGATGAGAGCGAAGGGCTACGCCAGGTCTTATTTATGCTGCCGACCCAAGACCATAGCAAGAATATGGTTCCACCACACCTGACTGTGCATGATTAATGAAACAAAAGAACCAACACGAAGATGGTCGTATGCGTCTACTCCAACCAGATCATCAGTCTCAGGGGTTGGGGGACTATGACCACGACCAACCGTTGACGAACATCGCGCTCTCCCGGAACCAGGATCATGTACACATGCTCGAGTGGGCCAGTCTATACAATACACAGGTCCCTTGTTGAGACATCCAGTATTACACTGTGGAAACTCTTCTCTATAGATTACGGAGTAATGAGTGTGATATTGCCTTAAGCTTCCTGACAGCACATTAAATACAGTAAGGACTGGCAAGCGCCTCATCGGACTATTTCGTCGTCACATCTTAATCTTACTAATTCTTATGACCCTCCTTCGACTCTCCTTCCTTAGCCTTCTTCTCCTGGAGGAGTTTGTCCACCCATCGGCTGCAGTTCTCTATTGCAGCAGCCGGGCAATTCCTATATTGCAGAAGGTAGGATATGATCTCTGCCGGGCTAAAGCTGTACTCTGGAATCTTTACAGCAAACTCCTCCGCTTGTCCCTCCGCTTTTTTCCCGCATATCTCCCGTTGGCTAAACTCTGTAGTGCTTCTTCCCAGCTCCCCGAATATAAAGCTGAAGATCTGCTTGGCGACGTCTTTACCGGCAAGCTGAAACCCGACGTGCTTATCAATTCGACCAGGTCTTGTCAACGCCTGGTCCAACTTTTTAGGATGATTAGTTGTCATGATGAGAACTCGATCTTCCTGAGAGGCAACACCGTCGAGGACATTCAGCAGGCCCGAAAGAGTCACCCCTTTCCTTCTTGACCCCCTCTCTATATCATCATCCGAATCATCTGACCTAGACTCCCTAGAGCACGCGGCTCCCGCTGCGTCAATGTCTTCCAACAAGACAACGCATCTGTCAGGGAGCTCAGCAAATAAGCTCTTCAGCATCTGGTCGTTTGCGCTGGGGATGCTGATGACGTAGATATCCATACCCAGTTCGCCAGCAATTGACAAACTGAAGCTTGACTTTCCTGTTCCAGGTGGGCCATGTAACAGATATCCTCGCTTGTAAGGGAGGGAGCGTTCGGAGTACCAAATTCTGGTTTGAGGGTCGAGAAAAACCCTCATGTCTTCGATAAGAGCCCCCTTTTGCTCCTTATTGAGAATTATAGTTGAAAGGGGTCGAGTAGCTACTGCTTTCTCCTTCCTCCAACAATCATGGCGGTGCCCAAAGATGGTTGTCTTGTTCTTGGATTCTTTGAGGTATTCAAGTCGACAATCGTCCAAGAGATCTTTCAAGATCTTTGAAGATCGTCCCACACAGGTGATGGAGATCTGCTCCTCTTTATGGAAGCCAGCGTCCACCTGTGTAGACTGGTAATGTAGCAAATTGCCCTTGTACCGGAAGAGAAAGTTGCCTTCCCAAGGGACGTATCGGAGGGCCTTTTTGGTAGAGCTATCATGGCCATGGGATATATTTTGCCTCGTTCGGACTTTGGCGAGAATGGACCGAGCAACATTGTCCAATCCGCGAGATGAGATCCAGTGTTGTATCATGTCGAATGTTTCGTCGGCGCGTCTGATGTGGACAGTCGATGCTAGCACAGGTGAGCCCAGATTCTGTCAACTTATTGATAGCGACTTACTAAAGTGCTGAGTGAGCCAGTACTTCAATTCAAACACATACGGTTTCAAGAACACGGCCAGGGCAAAGAGGCACATCAACTGAGTATAGACAGTCATGTTACCACCGAGGACCTGAATAGCGGCACTTGTAATGTTTGTGAAACCAGGAAGAAAGAGGTCCAAGACAGACATCTGTTGGGACAGTGCCCCATGAATGAGAGGAGGACTGATATTGCTGAGAAGCGTCATGACGAACGAGTTTGTGAGCGAAGAACAGCGAAATGGTGAGTCTTTGGGAGATGCGTTGAACGAGACGGAAACAGAGCATATCCTAGGGGGAATATCCGGTATTTTATCCCATCCAGAGTTTCTGCAATTGGCCAGCGAAGGTGAAATTGGCTAATGGATCAACAGCGTTGAGGTGAAGGCCGCATCAAGAGCGACCAGGCCCTGTATACAAGCAACTATCTGCACCAAAGCACGGTCATAACAAGATGCGCTGCAAGAACCATAAACCCCTTCAAGCCATCAAAAGTAGTCACTCTCCTATTTTGCCTTAGTCTTTCTTCCATGCGGTTACGCGTAGGTCTCGGCCGAGATTGCATTACACGACGCCGCGTGTATCGCAATCACATCCTATTGGATTATCTCGCCCGGTTACCATGCAGCCCAGATATTCCCCAGAAATCCCAAAACATGTACATGTTTGGTTCAATGCCTGTGCTCGCTCACATATGCTCAACTATGACGGCCACAAATTCCTACTCTGCGTAACTGAGTACCACAAGTCATTATTTCCTGATGTTGTGGCCAGTGGGACTGGCAGATCACGATTGGTCGGTTGGCAGGGGGATTGTCACGTGGACACGGCGAGCCAACCGATGCGCTCCTCTCTTGATAGCCCCACACTCTTACCACAAACGGCCCCTAGTCCCGATTGTCCGATGATCTGCTTTGCAGGGCCATGGTCTGTAGAGTTGCGGTGATTTTGGTGGCGACCAAGCTGTGATCCTGCTAACGTAGTGCAGGGGTACAATAAGCTTTGATATTTGCCAATGTAATGGAAGGATACCATACTTTGTGATCTCTACAGAGAAAATGGAGGGTACCACAACTCGTGGTCCCTGCCAAATTTAGGTGGAGGGGTATCACAAGCTGTGATCCCTGCACAGGAAATGTGGGTACCACAAGGTTTGTGTGAGACAATTGGAAGTATGGCCAATGCCATCTGGATAATCTTCGGCTAAGTAGCAAACGCCCCTGGAAAAGTAGCTTTTCCGAGCAGCGAATGAATTCGTGCGTCATGGTACAGGTTTGCAAGCGCCAGACACCCCGCACGCAATTTAATCAAGGAACAAACACTTCTGGCTATGGTGTCGACTACGCTCTCGCTTGAGGACGCGGAGAAGTCCCTCATCGACAAGGGCTTCTTCAGTTTAAAGGACTCGGTGATAGGAGAAGATATGTTGGAGATGGAGAGGAGGGGCTTCCCATACTTCTCGGAATATGGCCTGGATTTTTGCAAGCGACACGTCCTCAATGGGGTGAGTAGGGATGCGAGGTTCTAAGGTACACATCTAATCTTTTCTAGCGCATCCTATCTATTGCGGAATCCTTCTTTGGCGACGAAATTTGCGTTCTCGGTCACTGGCTGAGATACAAAGCATATCCCGGGCATATCCTATGCTTCAGGAGGGGTGGTCCAAAAGCTGGTCGGCGCGCTCTAATAATTCATCTACTGCCCAAGGAGTCACTGGTCAGCTATTATACGGGTTCGCATCAACATGAGTTGCCTACCACGGGCGGGAAAAGGCTGTTGCACGAAATTCCTGGATCTGCACTGGCTGAAGTAGGCTGCAAACCCGCGGTGGAAGATTTTCCAGACGGTGGCTTGTAAGTCATCGCCCTATGTTTCAATCGCATGCTCTGACACATCTCTTAGAGTAATTTTCGATGCTCGGATGGGTTTCGAAATCAAGCTAGGGTATGCGATCACGTTCGAGTTTGCGACTGTCGACGTGGTCGAGAGATGGCCAAAAATGATCCTTCCAAATACACCCAGGTTGGCAGAGAAGGTGGCTGACATGGAGCGCCCAAAAATCCGAATGAACTTTGAATTCAGAGATTCAACTGGGGGAACCAGCAGATAGTTATCACTGCTCATACGTATGTTACAACGCCCGTCCTTACATCCCCAGTCCCATACTCTTCTGGCATCCAGCCGACCCATGGCTCAGGAAAGTTTATTATACCGTTGACGGGGGCATCGAAGCTCATGTCGTCCAGAGCGCCAGTTGAACCTTCGATAGACTCGGGATAAAACACCCCTGTTGCCATGTTTGTAAAGCCATTTGTGGTCACTGATTCAGCAACCTTTGGGAAGAGCATAGCCGACTGCGCAGAAGTGGTCGACTGCGAAGGGGGAAGAACTGCAGGCGTGCCTTGTTCCATGTCAGCGTAGCCGAAAGCATTGAAAAGCATTAGTACCATTACCGTGTGGAAATTGCGCATAGGTCGTTGTCATCATACCAACACCGTCCGACTTGGCCCTTTGAGCTCTTGATGTCCCTGAGTCTATCCCTTCCACCTCGCGAGCTCTTTTCTTACTCCTCTTTTCAGCACCAGATAGGCATTCGTTTTCTGCAAGCCTTAGCTCATTGGCGGCACGATCGCGTAACTCATTACACGTTTGGTTCATGTATGTCATTTTCGTTTGACTCGCCTGCCCGTGCCGTTTTCTGTGCCTGATATACTCGCTCACTCGCCTGAAAACTTGGTGACAGCACACACATACCTCATCGCATTTGACGTCTGCACTGAAGGCGTTAGAAACCAGCATGATTTGATATTAGTGGGGGGTTTCGTTGGAAGAAAAAAAATGAAAATTACGTCGTTCAAAGTGCCGGCGGAGTCTCTGCCGTGTTATAAAGGGTTTGTTGTGCCGATCGCATCGTTTGAGAGGACAATAATACATTTTGCCATTACTGTTCGATTTTATGGGGTTCTCGACATCGTTGTCGCTATCCGGATCATCGTCGTCATTCGCCTTCGAGTGCGTTCGGCATATTTCGAGCTGAGCGGACAGGTAGCTTTCCCGAGACTGGACGATTTAGCTCTGTACGTGCAGGCTGAAGGGTACTGACTCGATATTCTTCGAGATGGGCCTTTAAAGAATCGCTCGTTAGAAAGAAAGCTGAGCAAGTACATTGTGGCTGCTGGCAGATCTCGTCCGGCATGTTGCCAATTGCGGCAGGGCTGAGTGGTAATTGATTGAAGAGAAGACAGGACACTCCGCGAAGGACAACGTCCTACCCATTTTTAGTCGGCGTTTTGTTAGTCCGACTTCCAGGATGGCGCTACTGCTCAGCCAATCAGTGCTTAATAAATTAACAAAGTATAATTGGCAGAAAGCTGCCACTCCGCGGTGGCAAGGTCAAATGATTAAATACCTCTTAATTCCCAGGAATTTTACTTAAACATCTCTTCATCACTTCTACCTTCACACAAACGAAAAGATGCCTGCACCTGGATGCGAAACATGCCACGACACTGGCAAAGTCAAAGGAAACCCATGCCCTACTTGCGGCGGGGAGAAAGGCTGAGTATCATCTCCCAGGTAAGCATAGCTAGAGGTCATTATCATCTCTGGGGAGCGCTTGGTTAACTATTTGCCAGCGGGAGAAAAATTTCGAGATTTGGCGTGTTTTTGTTTGAGATGGCATGTCAGTTTTATGCACGAGGTTAGGCGTTTCAATAAAGATTTCAAGATCACACCGAAAAGGGGTTGCTACGTATTTTCGAGTCGTTTAACAATGAAACTGCCCCAGCAAACCGGCTTTCATCCTCTTGACGACAGTGAGCCGATAAAAGCCGAAAATAGATCTGTTCCAACCCCAAACCACACAACCATTCACGACGAGCTGATAATAAGATTTGTTTCGCAGCTTGGCGTTATCTCTTCCACGCCTGACCAGAAAGCTCCACTTGTTCTGCACTTCCCCTGAGAAAAAGAACTCGGTCGTTTAATAACTATTCTCCAGTTCCTATCCCAACCCTCTTTCTACCATTCCTCCCTTGAGAGCAGAAAAACACACACCCAGACGATATCTCTGTTTACCGCTGCATGCGCATCCCGATTTGCCCCGTGTGTATCGATTTTCCGCCGTGAGGAATAAACTACCATATCCCTACCTAGTTCGGATTAAAGCACGGGAACCAAAAGCTAGTTGGCATTCTGTATGTCACCCACTCGAAGTGGGGTAGCAGCATGCACCGCAACCTTCCCAAATGCGCCTAAAGAATTAACCAGATTCATTGGGGCAGCGGCAGTTGTGAACTCGGAGCTGCTTGCGACGCCGCCTTGTGACCGTGTTGGTAGATGATTTCTTATCATCACTCTAAGCAGTAGCCCATGGTAGCTGATCGCAAGAGGGATAAGCGCCAAATAGCCTGCGTCGGCTAGCGGAGTGGTGCTCTGGACTGCCCCACTCAGCGTGCAAATAGACGTGCTGCATCATATGACCTGTCCAGAGATGGAAATGGCCGATGCAAGTGTCAACCCAGCTTTTGCAGGGAGGGATTCCTGCCACCCATGAGGTTCAGTTCGTGCAGGAACACAAGTACGACCAGAGAAGGGTAATGGCGCTAACTCTCATCATGGTGCTGTTCTTGTGATAAGTTAGCCGCCTTTCGTTCTGAATTAGGCAGATACTACTGCACTTCTGCCTGTTCTTTGTGATTTTGGTTGTATTTGAGTCATGCAGATACGTGGCGTCGTCGCTCTGAAATACGTATGTCATTGGTTCTGAGTCTATTGTGTTGTTGAAGGACCAACCAAGCTCCCTCATCTTCACAACAGTCGCGGTTGCTCAGAACTTGATCACCCATTTCTTTCGCCCTTTAGCCATATCGTGCAGAATGTAACGACCCCGCACAGCATGCTACTGATGGTGCGATATGAACAAGGCTGGAGCCTCGGAAGAACTTTTGCCAAGTATATAAAGACCGTCCTTTCCATCAGCCTCTTACACTTTATACGCACCATTCCCAGCCCTTCTTATCAACCGAAACAATCACCTGTCACAAACCATACATTAACATCCACGGCTCGACCTTTCTGACAACATGGCTGAAAAATGTGCACACTCTGGATGTGACAAATGGGCCCTAAGTGGTGGCCGTTATTGCGCCGACCGTGAGCATCACTTCTAACCCCAGAGCTTCATTCGACCGTCTTCTAACATAATCAAAGACAAGCCTTCTGGAGCCCAGCAGAGACCTAACGCGGAATTCAACATTGATGGAGCACACGTTCCCAGCTTCGCAAGTGAAAGCTGGAAGAGCAAGGTTGCATGATCCTCTTCTCTGATCTGGGCCGTAGGGCAGGCAAGGAAGTGGCGAGATAAGACGATCGTCTATAAGATCATGTATTTAGAACAAAATCTCTTAGGAGTGAGCGAGGGCTAGATTGCGTGTGTATAAGGTTCTTT
Source organism: Fusarium penzigii (assembly GCA_013623535.1). Taxonomy (NCBI): domain Eukaryota; kingdom Fungi; phylum Ascomycota; class Sordariomycetes; order Hypocreales; family Nectriaceae; genus Fusarium; species Fusarium penzigii. The sequence continues at coordinate 14,116 of JABFFC010000016.1, forward strand.
GGCACTTCTTATGCTACTCAAGCCGCAACAAACCGGAGAGCAACCCATCATCTTTCCACTTCTCGAGAGCCTTGCTCTTCCAATGCTCCCAGCCCTCGTGTTCGGAGTTGAAGGCTCGCTGGAGTCCCGCGAATAGACGTGTGAATGTCTTCTTATCTGTGAAAGAGCTCTCCGGACCGAGAGCAAAGAAGAATCTCTGGACCTTTCTGCCCTCGATGACACAGTTGGCAAGATCTTCACGGCCCCTTTCCCGAAAGATGGCAGCAAGTCGCAATTCATCCGCGGTTAGCTCATTGGAGCCGTTATAGAACTGAGTCACCGGCCACATCATGCACGGGGAACAGAAGGCCTCCGCCCTGGAAACAGTTTGGGTCCATTCCCAGTCGATGATCCCTACGATATCGAAAGAGTCATTGACGAGGATATGGTCCCCCTTATCGTCTGGGTGCTTGAGGAAGAATTGACCGCCTCTTGGGATGTCTTCCCAGAGGTCGTTAATGATATCCAACCGAAAACGATGGACAAGATAAGTGTCTACCGGACAGAGGGCATCAATCTCGCCACTGGCTATCATTTCGAGGTAGGACTCAAGTATTTCCTGCAACCCTTCCAGTGAGGAAGAGAAAGGGCCGAGCGGCCCTGTTCCTACCCGAAACGTTGATTGATGTGCGAGGCCTTGAACGTCTATCGAATCTCCCGCCGAGGAGACAAGTGATCCCATTGCTTCGAAGGGATGCTTCTCAATTTCGAGGAATATATCAATCAATTGTTGCATGACTCTCTCCTTCTGCTCGGGGGTCGCTACCTGCCAATCTAGGGACTTCCCGTCTAGCTTTTCCATCAGGATGTAGCCGACTCCAAGCGTGTTCTCTGGATCGGATTCGGCTGCCCAGTCGAAGATTTTAGGTGTAGGGATGCAGGTGTGCTTCTGAAGGTAAATCATGGTGGCAGCTTCGCTTCGAAGGATCCAATCACGGACTTCCCGCGGCGGTGATGAGGTTCTGGCAAGGCGAAAACGTGCGAGCCATTTGACATTGTCTTGAAAGGTGATCTCCGCATGGCAGTTCTGGTTCCCCATCATAGCGGACAGGCTGTTGCTGGATAATTCAACGGTACAGGAGATGCCTCCCCTGAGCATCGATGCTCGGTAGCATAATTTGGAACGATCTATTCGATGGCATAGCTCGTTTATGTGACGGGCCTCAGTGGCTGCATATTGAGTAGCGTAGGACTTCCAGTTTTCCTGAATTTATGAACATGAGCAGTGCTGTTATAGGGAATCCTCGAGCTGTATCTTACAGACCTCCGGTTTCGGACATTGGTGCCACGGCTCTTGACGATGCGTGCGACAGAGGTGTCGGTCGCACAGCAAGCAGTCTCCTACTCTCTGCGCGGCCGGTTTTCCGCAGTTTTCCCATCCACATGACCAAAGAGACATCATAACAGAGGTTCATAAAGAAGACAGTCAGCTGAGAACATCGATATCAGATAGAAAGATTAGCGTCTGAGTGGCGAAAAGAGAGAGAAGTAAAGAAGTTCAAAAACAAATAAGCCTTGCCCATCAATCGGTGTTTCCATGCCAACTGGCGGTGCGGAAAAATGGGTAGATCCGAGCGCTCCACCCTACTCGACCGGGGTTTGGCTCATAATTTGATGAAATGCGCTAAAAACTGACCCGTGCACCTCGCGGTTGCCTGAAATTCTAGAGATAGCCTTAAAAACTTGAACGAGAGATGGGAAATAGCTCTACCTTCTCTTCAGAATGAGAATTTCACTGTGAATGGGAGGATTTCCGACCAGCCCTGCCCGGGATCTCTACAAGGGAATTTGTCTGGTTGACTTGATGTTTGCCCCAGGTTGGGCGCCTCCCTACAGTATCACTCCGTTTATCATTACCGTAACATTACCCCACAATGACTGGTGACAGCTAGAGCACATCCGGCGACAGCGACCATTACTGCGCCAGATGAGAAGGAATTTGGCTTTACATAACTTGACACAGTTTGCAACAACACAATCTATTCATTCCCAGGAACATAGAGAGAGTAAGAAAGCACTAATGTTCTGTTCCTGGGAACGAGGCAATGCTGTTTCCTTCATTGGCGGTCTCTTGTTCCTGGGGATAAGACAATACTGATTCCTCATTTACTGTTTAATAGACTCTTGTTTCCAGGAACAACGGTAATTCTGGTTACTCGTTTCTCACATGATGGTCTCTTATTCCCGGGAACAAGGAGGGAGTAAGAAAGCACTTACATACTAGTCCCGGGAACAGGGCCATGCTGTTTTCTCGTTTGATGGCCCCTTGACTGATTCCTGGGAACAAAGTAACGCTGTTTTCTCATTCTCTCTGTTCCCAGGAACAAGTCAATGCTATTTCCTCATTGGTGGTTCCTTGTTCTATGTCTGATGATCTCTCTCTATCTTGGTCCTGGGAATGATACAATGTCGTTTCCTTGTTCCTCATTTGAAGTTTCTAAATCTTGAAAACTAACAAGGTGATACTGTTTTGTTTATGGTGATCAATTGCATAATGATCGCCCTACCAACCGCCGGCTTGCGATGGGGAAGGCATGGCTCGCAATAGTGGAGACCATGCCCCTCAGCTCTCGGCGATTATCCAACCAATGTCATCGTCCGTTGCATGTGTTGGGTCAGAGCTAAGCAATCAGATGCCTTTTACGACTGGGCTCATTCTCCTGTTTTCTCCAACATAATCTCAAGAAGCCAAAGGTATACTTGTGCAAGTATCTGTGGAGGCTGTGTCGGATGTGACTGATCATACCAAAATCACTGTCATCCATTAGAACATAATTTATGTCGTCTAGATAATGGTTGATTGGCGGGTATTAGTACATGGCCGAGGTTGAGAGCAGAAGTTGAGGGTCACTGCAAAGGTCGCCACACCGGCCTGATCAAGGGAACAGTTAGTCCTCTATGCAATTGGTTGATCTCATAGTGATATGATATGGATTCAGTCAGACTGAAACGATGTTCCTGAAATTATCTGATGCTATTTCTTGACTAGTGTCGATTTAGGGAACAACCAGATTCTGCACGTCGTCTGGGAATGCCAGTACAAATGTGCTAATAAATGAAACATTTGGAACACCCATGCTTTGCATCACTTTCTAATGATCCCTCCCGCGTCCCGTAATACTCACAATAACCGCTTCTGATAGGAGGGAATTATTATGATAATGAATGGACTGTAACGTCATTTATATGTTGCTGTCCAATGCAGCCAGAGAAACCGTCAGAGAATACCAACCAAAAATGTGTCGGTACTTTCACGTGATAAACTCCTTAGCTACTCCGCTGTTTTCCCGACAGCCGTTTTGTTGTCCCAATGGTTACCTCTTCTCCAGCGTTTCGTAATCACCAGAACTCGACGCTGATTATCCGCCCCCTCTCGCACAAATCTGTTAGCCTTCATGGATGAAATCGAACGGCTGCGGAAGCAGTTACGAGAAGAACAACGCCGACGTGAGGAGGCCGAAGAACGCGCGCGCGCATCGCAACCGTTGTCACTCCACCAATATCTTGAAACATGCCATGCGCTCAGCCTTGCTATCGAAGTGGTAACCGACCGTTCTTTGACCACCCAGGGGGACACGACGAATCCGACCGGCCGAATTTACCCTCGACGAATCATCCCGTGGACCACATTCGCAAGGGAACAAGAAAAAATCTGGAGTCAGCTCTCCTTGAGTCCCTCATTTTCTTCCCGAGCCTCCTTCCCATCCCGACATCAGCTAGACTATGTGAGATCCTTGCTTCGTCCGGTCAGCAGCGAGATTGGACTTCGAAATGGTGAGCGAGACGTTGTGGAAAATGCAATCCAGAAACTGGTGGACGCGACATACAAAGATCCGTCACTGAGAAGTCATCTTGGCCTCGATGGAACAGTGACTTTTGAAAGCCACACAAACCTCGGTAATACCGATGACTCTCTCTCTGAATCGATGGAACAAGTGTCTATTGGTTCCAGACCGCCCAGCCAATTAACTCGACGTCGACGAAAGGCACGGGGGAAGGGCAACCGAGCAGATCAGTTCTGCATATACCGGACCTCTGACGATCGAAATATTCCAGCTGTTGCGATAGAGTACAAGGCGCCACATAAGTTGAGACGCGACGAAATCGTCACAGGGCTGGTCACAGAGATCCAGCCGGATCGTGATGTGATTAACCAGGAGGGCGAGGGATATGCATTCGCAGCGAGACGACTTACCACTGCCGTCATCACTCAGCTTTTCTCCTACATGATAGGTAAAGGTATCCAGTATGGATACGTATGCACTGGGGAGGCGTATATATTCCTCCATATCCCGAACGACCCTTCCTGCGTCTACTACTCCGTCTGTGTGCCAAGCCTCGATGTTCAGGACGATGATGAGACTAGACTCCATCGTACAGCTGTCGCACAAACTTTTGCTTTTGTGCTTCAGGCCACCCAGTCGCCGCCACCCCGTCAAGCCTGGCATGACGCGGCTGATAATCTCGATACATGGTCCGTGGAGTATGAAGACATATTGAGGAGCATTCCGGCAACAGACCGGAAGCCGCGACGCGAAACTCCCTACAAACCGCAGCGCTGGAAAGGGTTTGTACGCTCCCCAATCGGGACGCGCTCCCGATGCTTGCCATCCAACGACAAGATGCAGCCGCCAAACAGGGACGATAGCGATGACGATGACGAGGAGAGCCCTTCCCCAACACCAAACCCAGCTGCTAGTCACGGTGCCTCGGCAACATCAACAGATGCTGAGTCGAGTGAGATGCAGCAGCAGGATGGAAGAGCAGCCTCACAGGAGGGCACCAACGTGCGACCCAACATCCAAGATCGACCATACTGCACGCATGAATGTCTCCGTGGGCTATTGTTTGGCGACTCGATGGATGAGAAATGTCCCAACTTCAGGGATCACAGGAGTATGCATATTAACCGATATGAGTTTCTTCGTCTGATGCTGGATCAACTAGCAGTTGATCGCGGAGAGAATGCTGATTGTGCGCCGCTCTACTTATCAGGATCACGTGGGTCCCTCTTCAAAGTCCGCCTGTCGTCGCATGGCTACACGCTTGTGGCGAAAGGCGTAGAGGCCTTCGATACCAAGCATCTACGCTACGAAAACAAGATATACGATCATCTTCGGGAGCTCCAGGGGGATGTCATCCCGGTCTGTCTGGGTATCATTGACCTCGTCAAGCCCTATTACTACGATAGCGGTGTATATGAGCACTTCATGTTCCTTAGTTATGGTGGGCGACCAGTCTTGAAGGAACTGAAAGTCGATACAAGTGTCGCTAATGAGATTCTCGCCGCTCTCAATCGATTGCACCAGCAAGGAGTCCTACACCGCGACGCAGAGCCACGAAACGTGCTCTATGATAAACGCACTGGAAGATGTATGATTGTGGATTTGATGCTGGCAGAGTTCCATGCCCGACAACCTCTTGGACCCATTCACGTCAACGGTCGAAATCGGAAGAGAAAATGGACATCCAAGAAGCATGAGAAGGACATTTTTGCTGTTGAGGCGCAGTGGTTGCGGGCGAGTCTGACACAATAGGGTTAGGATTTAATGGGCATGTTCTGGGATGTCAACATGCCGTGATACTGTAATGAATATATTGTGATACCCAATGTAACCAGGCCAGTGACCAGGCTAGTGACTACGCGGCAATACCATGCACTATCCTAAAAGTTGACTCAGAAAACAGCGAGCATCTCGAAGGATCCTATGAGAAACAGCATCTTTCTCCACCTTTGGGCGGGTCATGATGGTGGCCTGACTACCCCTACCTGTGTTCCACTACAGGCGTCTGGCAGCTGGTCCACAATTAGCTTCAGGTCCGATTCGAACAGCCAGCAGGTTGAGAATTGCCCTTCAACTGCGCCGTAAGCATGTCGAATAGGCCCACCAGAACGACGACACAACCTGTTCACGATAATATCCAGATAAGAAGGATGAGATACTGTATTTCCGATACACTTGATTGGTTCAGTCGATTAGTCCAAGGGTAAAGCAAGGGGCAAGAAGAGGACGAGGAAGTAGATCAGGAACCAGAGGCGCCTCTTTGGCCTGCTTTGGTTGTAGAGTAGCCGGCGAGAGAAGAAAGTCATGGTCCCTTAGTTCAAAATTGCTCATTAACCCAGATAAATAATAGTTATTTCGTTCTCAACCTGGTAGTAGAGCCTGTCCTCCAGCCAATGCAATATCAATGCTGTTCAGGTGCCGTCAAATCATTGTTGTGACCTGAGTCAGAATACTCCATCCACGATGTATCTACAGAGATTTGTAGCAAACCAAGCGATTGGTAGGCGCACAGCTGCAAGTAAACCATCTCAAGATCGACGTCGAGTAGGCAAAATATAGATAATACGTCCATTGTGTCAGTTGAAATCGTACTCCAAGACAGGGGATCCATTATATCCTTCAGAGACACAATCATTTGTGCCTCCCTAATATTGTCAGATAGCGAGGCATAGCGGAGTACTTCCGGCATGAACGTACCAATCAATATAGCAGATTCTATCCACAATGTGTAGTTTTTGTATAGCCGCCATTAAACTTTCACAAACATGTCGCAGATCGTGACATTTATGATCATAACTGAAGAAGAAATGAGTCTCGAGCTTCTCAGCTCGAAGATAGTTTGTCAGTCTCGCATCGTATTCCAAGTATTGGGTAGAAAGATCTTCAATAGGCTGGCGCTCAGCAAGATAATTTTCAGTCCAATAGAGACGATCTCTTTGTTGTGTGACGAAATCAGTTCCGAATGATTTCTGTAGACATTCCTTTGCTGGAAGTTGTAGCCTGTGTACTGTAGGCATATATGATCGTATCTTGTAAATCATAGGTGATCGACTGTTTATTAGTGAAAGTATTTCTCAAAGATGACCTACGGACTTACCACATCAAGCAGCATAGAGTGATCCAGAGAAAAGGACTCCTCTCGTCCTGTGACTCCGAAGACTCAGATTCCGAAAGATATCGCCTTCCTCTAACAATATACCACTCATACTTCTTTGTGTTCAGTCGAAGTAAGATGGCTATTAATAAACAGGCTTGAACGATGGGGATACCGTGATGCTTCCCACTTCGAATATTTATCATAGCATAGATGACAGCTTGCGAACGAACCTGGGAAGGGAGAACGGGTGTTTTTGACTCCCAAGCCAGATGAATATCATCAATCCAACCACCTATCTCTCTGACGAGAGACAAGTTGATACTCTCGAGAGGCGATAAAGACTCGGCATTCTTTGTCACCAATTCGTCAATTTCGGGTCGGGAGAAAACAGGGAAGACCGGTAGGATCCATAGCTTGAAGAGTTCGATGCTGCGTGACTCAGACATCACCGATTGAGGCAAGTTGCACTTCTCTGGTTCAGGAAAACATGGGGGAAACTGGGAGGTTTTATAGCAAGTTGCTGTCGCCTCAATTGGTGTGCCAGGATGTTCTGGTCGGAGTAAAAGTACGACAACTACAAAACAAACGTGAGAAAGCAGTACTGGGATATGATGTGATACGTTATCCCTTAAAACATGGCTGCGCTTGACTCAGGATAAAGGTACTTGAATTAATCGGCAAGGTTGACGGATGCATACTTATTGCCGAGTGATGATACGACATCTAGGCTTGCAAGGATTAGATACTCGCCGGTAAGACTGCATTTTGCTGAGATGTCAAATCAGAAACTGAATGACCCTGCATATGAAGGGGGGCGCATACTTGATCCATGGGCTGCAGCAGACTTGGAGGGAAGTTAAAATCAAATGTGACAGAAGTCCAGTGACACATCAGGGGTACTTAACCAAATCAATCATCCTGGTGACTGTTAGGTGGACTTTGCGTGTAAACTTCAATACCAATTGTATTGCAGATATGTATAGACAGCGAGAAAGCCGGAATAGCATTTTCACTGGAGTGTTTCCGATGCATGCAAAGCCGGCTTGGAAGTTACATGATTCCAAGGTCGAGTCCGTTGGTCAGTCTTGATATGCTCAGCGGTCAGCATTTCAACCTTACACACTCTTCTTGACTAACGCACATAAAACGGCCTCTACTTGGTCTACTCTCCACAGATTATATTGAGACTACTCCTCATCAGCCCAGTACATAACCCGCTCATAAAACATTTAAAGGAAGAAATGCCGAACTTCGCCGTGTAGTTCCGGCAGCAAAGGCAACTGACGACTTGAACTGACTCGGTCGCCTTGGAATCTGATCAAGTTGAAAGCATCCGTCGTGTCCAACAAAATAATGAAGAACCATGAACCAACTCGTTCATTGTGGGGAAGTAGCTTATTTGAGACGTTCTAATGAGTGATGATTAAGCTTAGCTAGTGGAAACGCGTACCATGATACCAAATGACTACTGCTGAGAAGAATACGTCATTACGATGACACAGTCAAAGGCCAGCTTATCGATAAGAAGCAAGCCGGCCCAATCTAGCAACACCTCCAGAAATTTCGCTGTCACCTACATCCCCTCATCCAACCAAACAAGACAGAGCGGCAACGCATATGCTATTAAGATCCTTTTGTAATTCCGTTGCGCGCGTAGATACTAATATCATTTGGCACATTCGACAGGTGCCCTGGACCCTTCTTCGTCAACAACACTTTCCCGTCCTGCACAAATGTCACAAGCGTGCAGTTGGTGTCGCAATCAAACACGCTGATTGAGCCTGCAGGGTACTCGTGAAATTTCTTGGGCTGCTCGCCGTCAAACGACTCGTTCGTGAGGTCGGTCCAGAGACGTTCCTAAGATGTGTAAGCCTCGACTGTACCCAAGGGGTAAACTCACATACCAGATCGTCTGCAGTAGTTATTTCCATCGTTGATCACAGCTTCAGTTCCTTTATGGCCTTGTATAATTGACTTGTTCATCCGCGACAGAATGCAAGACTTTAAAGATTTCGTAGGTTGGTGCCCGAATGAGGGCCTAACCTGTGGAACGCACGATCAGAAAGACACTTGCGTGGGTCAGAGCGGTTGTTGATGCGACGCGTGACGTGTTAAGTGTCTGACTACAAATAAGAAACCAGAATGGAGAAAGGCGAGGAGAACATTTTATCCTGAAGGCCAACCAATAAGACTAAGATATATCTCCACTCGTAATCACGTGAGTATCTGCCCGATTTACAAGTCCAATAGCATCATGACGTGTAACTAAAACATCAATCACAACATTATGTCCAGCAAACACCATAGCCTTAACACAGGATGTTCGTATTTCCTCAGGTCCTTCCCATGCAGTGGTAGCCTGAACCGAGTTTAACACATCATCACCTAACGTAGGCGCAATCTGATGTTTAAGTGCAGACACCTCAACTCTGTCTATCCCTTGACATTAACGCATGCTTCGTTCAACCATGAGAGGTCAGCTCACCTCCATAAATTTCGGGCTGGTACCCAAATAAAGTCGTGAGCAGGGCCTCACTGAACAGGGCAGTCAACCGAATACAACAGTCAGTCGGTGTTAGTGGCAGATAGACAGTGACTACGCGATTCAAGGCAAGGGCAGTAAGTCCTTGAAACTTATGTCCATGCGGCGCAGTCTCAGCGTAAGCAATAACATCTCTCCATGCCACGTGAAAGTTCCCAGTCAGAGAAGAGAAGAATTCCCCAAGCTTTTGGTTGAATTCTGGAAATGTTAGTATAATTGTCAGGTGGTCACTTGTAAACTTACCCTCAATTAGAGCCCAATTACGAGACCCATGAATGACTTTAGCAATTGGATCACTGGTGTAGATGATTGACTGTATCCGAAAACCAATCTCTTTAGCCTGACGAATGACCTCTTCCAAATCGTCTTTATCCATTCTTTTAATCTTTGTCGTAGATAGGCACAAGCCCAATGTAACTAGTGAAAGAATATCTAGCTCCCGTATAGAAGCTAAGTTGCTGCCAAGGTCATCGCCAGCCAAGGCCAAGAACATATTTCTGAGCCGAAGCAATGGAAAGTGGTCAAAACCTCCGAAATCTGGCTGCTCAGCGGCTAGTGCGTCACTCAAGGATGCTGATGCTTCGGCCCGCCGAAGAAAGCTGCGAAAGGAAGTGATCATGCCTTGCCTTTCCTTCTTCAACATCCCTTGGGTATTCAAGTTCGTGATCTTATCGATAGCTTCCATAGCGCCAGCAGATAAACGTTTCTCGGAAATTTTTGGGGGTTTGAACAAGTATGTTTGAAGGTGTGGGTATTGGACAGATGTGTCTGGCGGCGTTCGGGTTAAATGTTTTCCAAAAAGACCAAAATCGCGCAGAGTGCAAAGACACGTCACTATTAGCTTAAACCAACTTGTCTGAGCCCCACTCACCTGAACAGACCTTTATCGACTCCACTCAGACAGGTTCGGACACCCCTCATCTAAGCAAGCCTGTCTGAACCCCACTCACAGAGCAGGCCTTTACCGACCCCTCTTAGACAAGTTTGTTCAGACACCTTGAACCAACTTGTCTGAACCCCACTCATCTGAACAGACCTCTGCTGACTCCACTCAGACAATCCGGACCCCTCAGTTAGATCGACATTCTCTGACCCCACCCATCCAAGCAAACTTGTTTAGACCCCACTCATCCAAGCAAACTTGTCTAGACCCCACTCATCCAAGCAAACTTGTCTAGACCCCACACATCCAAGCAAACTTGTCTAGACCCCACTTATCCAGGCAAACTTGTCTAGACTCCATACACTTGGACATCCGTATCTAAGTTTTAGTTTTCTCTAAGTCAATGTTCCTCGTCAGTATCTGACCAGCTCAATCACTCGATACGCGAGCTACCAGTAAGTAACCATGCGAAAAAGAAGGCTCTTCACAGGCTAAGTAGTATTTTAGTATTGTAATACCCTATTCTGTTCTGGTGAGGATAACTTGTTCAATAGCAACCTGCTATTCAGTAATATCCATATTTCTGCTCACTGATTGCAATTCACAGTTCTTGTTGCCGTCAGGCTCGTGGAGGCTTTTGAAGACTTGTAAGCTGCCAGTCTTACAGACGTAGTTTCTAATGATCATAAGCCGTAGTAGCCCATTATGCAGCCCGTGATGATCCTAGAACAGCAAGCCAATACAACAATGCATCTCCTGGCCAGTTGATGCAGGCCATGGCGTTCTTTTAGAGAAGATATCGACCACGAGCTAACAATGCATGGATATTAACTGTTAAATCAAGCCAGACCAACAGCATAGAAGAAGTCACAGAAAAGGTTCCCTTTGAACAGGCTGGTTCTGTCAAGTATAAGAGAAGGCTAGTCCTTGCCATAGGATCAATAGAGAATGCTCTGATCAGCTACATTGTAACGTACGCCCCGAATCAACATGCCAGACAACTCAAACAACAAAGATAAAACGACTCGCCCAGATGAAATTGCGCCTCATGGCGATTCAACAGGTAAAGTTCAGAACACAGTATTTCCATCTCTTGTTTCTTACCATTCAAAGGCACTCGCGAAGTCAAAGGCAACGATCCCGTTCAACCGGAGCAAGGAGCCAGCGTGGTAGTCGTCAAAGTAGATAAGGACGGGTACCCGTACGCTAAGAAGTAGGGATAGATACTGAAATGTAATGGATGGTTCTTGATGGCGAGAACGTCATGCCTGGTCCAAGCAGGAAGCCTGATTTGATGTCCCATTCAACGTCTTCTTGGAAGTTTTCGCCGCTAAGTGATATCACCGTCGGCTCAGTAGTCGGGACAATAGGTACAATAATCTTGAGCCAATTGAGATGAACGGTGATAGGACCAGAATCATGACGGACTGAAGTTCTGCTTAGATGCACCTCCATTGGGCTGATGAAGCCAAGTTCAACCTTACAGATCAGCTCAGTTCTTGGCCCCTAAGGGGTTCACTTACCAAAGATCCAAGTGCCGGGCTAGCCACAGCATCATGACATGTGGCCCAATCAAATTTAAAGCTTATCACACCCGGGATCCCCTGGGGCACACAGCCATCCTGTTCCTTTGCTGCGATAACTGCCTTTTGCTGAATCGTTTCTGAAAGATCAAAACGTTTGTAGCCACTAACGTAGTCAGAAATAGGGTATGCTTTATCGGTTTTGACATATTCGGTCAGATCAATATCATCCTGGATTGGATCAATATCTTTCCGAACCCATTTCTCGCGAACTGCATCATAGCGGCCCTTTGTCGATGAAGGCTGTGATTGCTGGGGAGCGGGAAGTATGTGGGGTACAGGTTTCCTGTTATCTAAAACTGACACGAACTTTAGGAACTCTGGCTCCTCCAAGACTCTGGTACCAAGACTTGCGCAGATCTCATTGTAACTACACCAAAGGTTAAACAAGGCGGTACCGATCACGGATTGTTACATACTTGTATTCGGGGAGTCGATACGCAATGATAAATGGAAGATACAGTGCCAACGATGCATGCTCCTCGGGTATGATCTTGATGCTGGCAAAACAAGACTTGAATTGTTCCGGCTCTTGTTTATAACATTCCAGAGATTTTAGATCTAGAGGTGCTTTTCATCGTCAGTATTATACAAGTGAAGCTTTTCCTAATTACCTACTATATAGGAGAAGAGCTTCAAAGGCCCGATGCCGCAATTTGGGGTAGATTTGATCCACTAGAGAAATAACCTGTCGTATAAGGGATGTGTACTTGCGAACAGTTATGACCGAACATTTACTCTGGGTGTTGGCTTCATAATTGCGATGAGCCTTATACTCATCTTTGCGTTTTTCTACGCAAAAAACAGCAACGCTGATAAACCTCTGCAGATCCTTAGGCAAGGCCGTGTTCATGACGAGATTTGAAACCGATGCAGTAATATCATCAGGGGTTACAAACCTATGCTGTCTTCTAGCACTCTGCCATTTGTCCTCGGATTTAGGGATACGCTCCCTTAATGCCTCAATTCGAGACTGTGGCCGCGATTGCTGTTGCTGTTGCTGTTGCTGTTGCTGTGCCCCTGATGGTGGGGGGCGGAGCTGGAATTGGCCGAGCATCCCTCTCTCAAGCTGTTTTGTCCTCGTTGTTGAGAGCCGTCGAAGTGCGTGACATAATGGAGGAGATAAAAAAAAAAAAAAAAATTGAACACATGCCTCCACAATGGATTTCAAGAGTGGCGCCACTGGCATCCCGAGCTATCCAATGGGAACAGAAGAGGTGAGACCCGCCAGAGCTTGTGCTTCCAAATTCGGCGTCAAAATGGTTTTCGCCCAAGTTGGGACTAGTTGCCCCCATAGATAAACTGTAATGCGATCCACATGCGGCAAGGGTAGGGCGTGTGCATAAGACGTGGTCGGTTCCCATGGGGGGGAGTCGAATAATGCTGGCATGTAAACCACCAATATCCCAGTCTGTATTAATTGCTTGCTCAAAGGTACTTGCCAAAAGAAAAGAAAACACCCATAACTGGCAAGGCCACATACTTAAAGGAATGTGCAACCCGACAAGGCAACTAGCAGGCCTCATTCAAACTGGTTCGCCAAACACTTCCCTTCAACAGTCCAAGCCTCTCTCCTGAGCAGCCTTCTTTCATGCTTGCCTTTTTGGACAACCAGTACAATCGCGGCCGCGGTGCATACGACACAACTGGCGCTCCAAAGCCTGCACCAAGACCTAAACCACGTTAGCTATGCCGCTTTCAAAAGGGGGCGTCATTGCTATAGCCATCAGTGTGTCATCAGCTACGGTTGCTGCAATCATTGTCATATGGTGGTGGTTGAAGCAAAGTAGGGGAAACTACCCTGCCTCAGATGCAAGTGAGGAGCAGCATTATGGTATGATGTGTAATTCGACGCCCTGATTAAGCTAATCATATAAGCAGAAGTCGGTAGTGAACTGCGCCAGCAAATGGTCTTATGGATATACCGTCGCTATGCGATATGGGTGGAAGACCGGGCGACCTGGTGTAAAAATAGGAAACTCCCTGACCAGGGAACAGTTTGGGTTTTGTGTCGTCACAAACGCATTGCATACATCCTCGACTTCGAGCCTGTCAATGCCGAGTCTGACTTTGACGGCGTTATCTTGCATCCAAGCGTCCTTGAAAAAACTGGAGCCAAGGCGTTTTTCGATAAGTTTGCCTCGCGATTGATTATTCCACCGGATCCGCCTATCTGCAGTGACGATGGTTGGAGAACGGCCATTGTCGAGGCTCCATGGGAATATTTTGACGGGAATAGCTTAGACTTGAGATGCGGATTGCCGGCTTAAATGTACTAGGGTTATTGGTGGTGGAGACTGTGATAGAACTTATTTCATATTTATATAAATACAGCGCTTTCTACCCATTCTTTTGCCTACTCATCAAGGTCGACTGTCCTTGACGCGAATGCCATTTGTTCCTCCTAGCCTACAAGAGCAAACTTGCTCTTTCCACACTCACCTCAACCCACGCCCAACAATGGATCACCTGCAGCCAACAACGGGCGTGCAGCGCAATCCTCGAAAGAGACCTTCCACCACAGACCTCAGCTCTGGATTGCCGAAGAGTCCTCGGTTAGAGCCCAGTGTTGATGGCGACCAACCCATGTCAAAGCAAGATACTGATGGAGGCTGGGTGAATGCACAGCACTCGACGCTGGACGACCCGGACATGGAAAACCCGCTCGAACCTGATAATAATCTCCTTCCCGACGACGAGATAGAAGATATAACGACCAAGTTCGACAGACTGAAGATTGAAAGGAAGATACGTGAAAAGAACTTGATATCTGAGGGGCTTCGGAAAGAAAAGTCCCCTAAGATACGCGTACGCGAAAGTGGTCTAAAGTGGTGTTGCGAATGCGGAGAGTACACAGACCACAGCTCCAAATGTAAGAATTGTGGTCATGGTGGTTGTGATACTTGTAAAGATCAGCACAGGAGAGACAGGGACAAAGATGGCCCTTCAAGCATGACCATGGGTCCAGTCGAAGACGAGATTTAATTGTAATTGATATGAAATGTTAAGAAGCGGAGCGAAGAGCTTCTAAATACAAAGAAAGATAACAAGGCAGCTCAATCAAAGAGAGAAAATGACCCCCATATCCAGTCTCTACATATCCGTTCACTACATGTCCTAATCATCCGAATCATACGAGTACCACTCTGGAAACTCCATGTCAGAAGCTTGTGACAATGTTGGAGGGGTGAATGGGATGGCAGCCTGGCTAAGAGCTACTGACTGACGGATGAAGTCCATGGCCTCAGTGGTCCAGTCCATGGCCTCAGTGATCCAGGCCATGTCCTGGTGAAGCCCCTGTCTAATCTTCTCGGCGTCATGTACGAGCTTGAGGTTGCGTTTATGGTACTGAGACTGGAGATCTGCAGGAGCCGAGGGAGGGCGAGTAGGAGTGAGTGGGGGTGGGTTATCTGGCAACCATTGAGAAGGGAATCTTGTCGCGCGGTCATAGATCGCACGGCACATGTTGAAAAACGAAACATTTGCGTGAGCATAGAGCATTCGGTAGCGCCGTGAACAAAAGACGGCAGCGGCAGCCGTAAGCGCCTCATTCGGATTGACTGACAGATCGGGAATTTTAAGCCCGTCTTGTTGGACGAAGAAGCGCAGGATGTCCATCTTCGTAAGCTCCTCGGGCCCCGGACCAGATGGCACGGCACAGTAGCAAAAGCGGGGGTCATTCTTGAATTCTTGCAAAAGCTCAAAAAGATCCTGTGAAAGCTGGGAATCCGAGTTCGCTCGGTTCTTGGGGCGGCATAGCAGTGTTTCGAAAGTCGCATCCCGAATGGTCGATAGGAAGGCGTTAGGCGAACCAGAAGTCAAACCTTCATAAAAGAAATCAAATAAGTATTGGGGATCCTGAAGCCTATGACATCTGACGTAAGGCATGGAAAAACCGACGAAGTGCTTTCGTAATTGGTCTTCATCCTGGCCCTCCGGAAGTTTCGGTGAGACTGTTTGAAGTATCATTGTGTCTGAGGGCTAGAAAGTGTAAATTTGTAGAAAGAGGGAGTTAACGAAGGAAGTGAGATGAGGGAGAAGTCCAGGCGGGGGATGGCCAGTATTTGTGACAGGAGTCTGTCCACTCACCACCGGTCTCAAATTAGTCCCCGGGTACCCCTTTCCTGTATTGTCCTTATGCAGCTGAAAGCTAGAAGAAGCAAGCACGTTATGGTCGGAGGTGCTGAAACTCGGATAGCGAGGCTGCTTACTTGCAGTCAGAGAACGGCGATGTATCGACCCGCACACCCCCAGCCATGCGTAGCCAGTTCACACCCTTCTCGCTTTTAACCACTACTAGCGCGAGCCGTCAGAGACCACAACCAACGTCCATCTTGGCTTGCCTTGTCTCGCTGATCAGATCAGCGGTCAAGAAGGAGCTTCACTCTCCTTCATTGAGACATTCGCACTTTCCCCGAGACGCCCCATCCCTCATCCCCTTCTCTTATTGTCTCTCCCATATTCCCCCGTCTCTATTTATGCAGAGGTCCCCTAGGTAAAAGTGCATTTGTGGACTTCAACTGCAGCCTGATATTTCTAATGGATACGTTAGCTCACACCAACCAGTGCAGCACCGAAGGAAAATATACGATTATGACTGAAGAAGTTTTTCACGAACTACGTGAGTACATTATATGACCAATATAAACACTAGATGTACTGACGAACAACGGAACAACTGGGTGTCATTCCGCCAGAAACTGTTGATGTGCCGGGCAGGGTACTCTGGCCACGGAAAGACTTGAATGATAGGCACCAGTTAAAGTGGCTTCCCTGTGGTCTTTGCAGCGAGCCGATATCTAGGAAAGAACTGGAAGCATGCAGCAGCTTAGCACTCATCCCCGCCGAGCGTGCCGATAATGCTGATATGCTTATGGGAGATGAAAGGAACATCATTATTGGACTGTTTGATGAAGAGGCCCTAGAGTACCTAGGGGTGAATGTCTGGAGTCCGGGCAAGGGTTGGTGGACTTTGGAAGTCCTCGACACTGTGAGGTTGCCGAAGGATTAAGGGTAGGGGGATGGCACATGTGTACTCACGCAAGCCGAAACCTGCACGACCAATTCTCATACTCTCTGCAAGAAATACGAGGGTACAATGGTTCTTTTTTGTGTATGAACTTGTGCTGCTCTAAGCATTCTTCGCATTTGTGTCTTGTGTGTTCTGTGAAACATCCTTGTGTGGCATATAGCTACGCCCCTCCTCCACCTTTGCATGTTACTGGGGGCTGCCGCTGCGGCGCACTATGTGGGTCGCTCGTCCTTGCCATCCCCCACAAATTGTAGGTACAGACGTCTAATAGCCAGGTACCATCAAGCGGGATCGGCCTAGTCGCCCGCGGACTGCCGGATGTCGACAACGGCGAGGGTCGAGAGTTCCGCGTCGGCAAGATATTTGTTGGCAATGAATGTCAAATATACTACGAACCCTCCATTATCTAACGCCTTCTCTCTGTCTCTAAACCCGCCATTGTCTCAATGGAGGACCGAACTGTGCTTGTCTCTAATCTAACCCTCCTTCGAACCTCATCAACCACAATTATGCCAGTTCCGGTCCACGACTCAACTCTCAACGACCTCTCTCCTACATTTATAGGGCGTATCAGGTCAAGAATCGATGCTCTCGTTCTTTTTGAGGCCTTTCTGTCTGGTAAACTCCGACCCATCCACCGCCGGCCAAACTGCAGTGAGCGTTCGGACTTAATCCAAAGTGGCAATGTTTTTGTCTATGATGTGGATGCAACGAAGATAAAGCGGTGGACAGACGGTATTGCCTGGAGCTCCAGTCGCGTCCTTGACGATTTCTGCATCTACTGCGAGCTCAAGAAGCCCCTCCAACTAGGCGAGAAAGGGACAAAGAAGATACAGGATAGAATCGCCAAATCCAGCAGCAGGGATGCAGAAAGCTATATCGTCGATTCCCTTATCAACTTATTTGACTGCAAGCCTGATGGTCTGATCAAAAAGGCTATTAGGATTACCTGCCAACTCAAAACCTACCAGCTTG
Source organism: Fusarium penzigii (assembly GCA_013623535.1). Lineage (NCBI taxonomy): Eukaryota > Fungi > Ascomycota > Sordariomycetes > Hypocreales > Nectriaceae > Fusarium > Fusarium penzigii. The sequence goes on from JABFFC010000016.1 coordinate 32,052, forward strand.
TTAGCTATTATAAGCTTGAGGATGCTACGGCTGAATGGTTACTCACTCCATCTGAGCATCCGGCCCTCAGCGGCATGATTCCTCGCACCGAGCTCACCATGTCGCCAAGCCTTCGATTGCCTGTCTCACCAGAGGAATTGCCTGTCACACCAGAGGACCAACTCGTGCCGCTGAATTTCGGAGAGGTTCATAACCGCGAATTTCAGCAACGGATGCACAGAGATTCACATGCAGGGCCGTTTCCGGTGCATACCAACAACACTGGAGGGCATCAGGGAGTCTGGAAGTGTGGGTCTCTATATTCATATCTGAGTTCCTGTCCTGCGGGTTTCTAACAGCAGTGACTAACTTGCCTGCTATAAGTATTTTCACTTAATTTGTCGTTCCCTAATTCGGTTTCTTTTTATTAGACCGTTCTTTATTAAATAGATTAACTTCATTCTTTACCCCGAGCTAAGCTGAGCCGGCTCGGTCACTCTGATCTGCAGAGGTTTCATATATGACACAGGCCCTATAGTTATATGTAGTGCATTGTACGGGACAAAGGTACGTTAGCATCACGAGAAAATTGTGATGTGGCTGCAGAGATAGGCAGCTTGATGACCAGGAACCCTGAAATTCTGCCAGGTAGCTGCAGATGGAGCAAGGATTTGTATGAAATTGTGAATAAGGCTTGAGCGGTGAATACTAATAAGATTCGTTGTGCTTGGGCATATTGGGTAGCATGGAGTTGTTATAAAAGGAGTGCTGTCTCTCGATTCTTCTTTTACTTTATTTCTCTCCATATTCTAAGCACACGCCGGCGACGCCTCACTATTCATATAAAGATGGAAGCCAAATCTTCCAGTAAGCATCAATCCAGCCTCTTCGAATCTCTTTAACACCCCTAAAGGACAGATGGGTCTCCTGTGCAAACCTGTTAAAGGGACTATCATTATCTTATACCATAACAATGAGTATTTTCTCCGTAATGGTTCTCAAAAGAAGGAGCTGAATGCCGCAAACGACGACGACAACAACACCACCGATATTGAGGAGGAAGAGCCTGGTGATGAGGGCTACGATAGCTCGTAAAACTAGAATACCAATCTCCGATGTGGCAAGGAGGAGTCGACTTCGGCATATCTTTCACTTTTATCTTTAACTTCTTCGTACTTCTGATAGTTTTCTGAGCTGGATCGCCCCTCCTGCGATGATGTTTTGATTTGGGAAGGCTCATAAGGGGGAAACGTCAAAGACCTAGACAATCAAGCCAAGGTCTGTTGGTGGAGGCTGGTGGAGATAACTTCGGATTCACAAAAGTGTCATTAAGAACGGTCTGCTTTTGATAGTTTCTATAACAACGAAATCCTGTGTTGTGATACTTGACGAAATACTTGAGTACATCTAAAGTTCAACTCTTCTGAGGGTCGATATTAACTGACTAATCAGAGCGTAG
>JABFFC010000017.1:0-14895 GCA_013623535.1 Fusarium penzigii
ACTGAAGCGTGACTTTCCTGTTCCAGGTGGGCCAAACAATAGATATCCTCGTTTGTAAGGGATGGAGCGTTTGGAGTACCAAAGTCTGGTTTGAGGGTCAAGAAACTCTCTGATGTCTCTGATAAGGGGCCCCTTTTGTTTTTTATCGAGAATTACTGTCGAAAGGGGCCGAGCAGTCACTGATTTCTCCTTCCTCCAACAATCCTGGCGATGCCCATAGATTGTTGTCTTGTTCTTGGATTCTTCAAGGTATTCGACTCGGCAATTGTCCAATAGATCTTTCAATATCTTTGAAGATCGCCCCACACAGGTGATGGAGATCTGCTCCTCTTTATGGAAGCCAGCGTCCACCTGCGTAGACTGGTAATGTAGCAAATTGTTCTTGTACCAGAAGTAAAAGTTGCCTTCCCAAGGAACGTATCGGAGGGCCTTTTTGGTAGAGCGGTCATGGACATGGGATGCTTTTTGCCTGGTTTGGACTTTGGCAAGAATGGACCGAGCAACATTGTCCAATCCGCGGGAAGATATCCAGCATTGTATCATGTCGAATGTTTCGTCGGCGCGTCTGATGTGGACAGTCGATGCTAGCACGGGTGAGCCCAGGTTCTGTCAACTCATTGGTAGCGACTTACTAAAGTGCTGAGTGAGCCAGTACTTCAATTCAAACACATACGGCTTCAATAACGCGGTCAGGGCAAAGAGGCACATCAACTGAGTGTAGCCAGTAATGTTACCATTGAGGATCTGAATAGCGGCACTTGTGATGTTTGTGAAACCAGGAAGAAAGAGGTCCAAGACAGACATATGTTGGGACAGTGCCTCCTGAATGATAGGAGGACTGATGTTGCTGAGTAGCGTCATGACGAACAAGTTTGTGAGCGAAGAATAGCAAAATGGTAAGTCTTTGGAAGTGAGGTGTTGAACGAGAGGAAAACAAGCGCCCTCTATGGGGGAACATCGGTATTCTTATATCTTTCAGAGTTCTCTCAACTGATCAGCCGAGATGGAAACAGCCTCCGGAGTCAACAGCGCAGATGTGAACGCAGGCCGCATCAAAAGCGACCAGGCCCGGTATATATGCAAATATCCGCAACGAAGCTTGGGTATGATAAGATGGTCTTCAAGAACTATCAATCTACAAACAAATCATTAAGTGTAGTTCGTCTTCCTAATGTTGTCTGAGTCTGACTTTCATGTGGTTGCCCGTGTCTCGGCCGGCACCTCGTCGCGCCGCGTGTATCGCAAATACATCCTATTGGATGATCTCGCATGATTGCCATGCAGACCCATGAACTTCGTGGAATGCCACCAGCAGTGATGATGTTGGTCCTCCTGCGTTAGATCTTTCGATGATGAGCTAGCCCACCTAAAGTGGATTTGCTAGTGCCTTCGTTCTCCCACGTTGAGTGGCCTGCCTCAAAATAGTAATGGTGTCCGGTTGAAGGTATCGTGAGGCTCAAACAGCTACCCGATTCTAAACAACTTATCATAAGTGTATGCTGTATCATAGCTTCGTGCCTGGAATGGCTAGATAAAACTGCAGGATCTTCGGACTCCTTGCTCATTCGTGAGCTTGCCATTGACGAATAGCCGCGGCGACGGAGAACGCCAAGGGACCAATAACAAATGGTCAATCACGCAGTACTGGTTGGGCCCCTGGCTTACAAGCTGTGTTTCATTTCACAGGCTGTGATCCATCTCACCGGCTGTGCAATATTTCACAAGCTGTGTTCAATTTTCACAGGCTGTGATCCATTTCACCGGCTGTGCTTCGTTTACTATCTTTGTGACGTTTTAGTGGGGGGCCGAAACGGGAAAAACCACATGCCGAACTGAAGAGGGGTAAGTTGCAGCCCAGCCGATGTTTCCAACACTCAGCGTCAGACCCGATGGATTATGAAGAAATCAAGAATGCTGTCCTCAGGGACGGCTTCTTCTCGGTCGAAGATACAGTCATCGGTGCCCGGGTTGATGGTTTCGCTCGGGAGAAATACCCATTCCAAACAACGCAGGGTCTTGCCCTTCTCCAAGCAACTCTTGATGACGAGGTTTAGTGCATGAACCCCGCATTTTGACACAGTCTAACAAGTTGCAGCGAGTCCGAAATACCGTGGAATCTTTGCTTGATCGATGCGGGCTGGGAATGTTCAAAGTATTTGGGCCTCATCCAGATACCGCGCGAGCCCTTTTGAATAGGACGACCGACAAATTACTGGCCCTGACAACGATTCTGTGCCCCAAGGCTTCGAGACTCATCCTCTTTGAAGACAGCCATAGACACGCCCTAGCAGCCGAACCTGGTGGAACAGGACAGCTCGAGCTGCCTCGCTTGACTATGACAGAAAGGGGCTTCAGGGAGAAACAAATAGACTTGGACGAGGGTGGATTGTACGCATCGTTCCTGCTTTTTATAATAAAACTAATCACGATTCTAGGGTCATAATCGACGGGCGACTCTTCACGACGGTTGTACGAGGCGCTATGCTCGGTATCGCTTTCGCAGTGCCTGAGGAGCTTGTTCATTGGGCGAAAATGCCTTATCCGAATTCTGCAGATCTACAAAACAAAGTCCGAACTATGGACAGCGATAAGATTCAGATGAACATCAAATTTGTGGCAGCCAAACGACTGAAATAGCAGTCACTACAACGCCTGTGTACCATCCAATCCAACCATGGCCGAATTATATCGATGCTGGTTACCGACTTCACTAACAGCATTGATGTTGGAATACAGATTGGTCGATCCTAGATCCGCATCTGCCATTATGAGGGATGGTGTTAGATGAGGGTAACTCCAATCCAAAGGGTTCTGTAATAAGAACGTTCCTCTCGGGTATTGTAAAGTACCCGCCGCGTCTGATGTGAGGTTGAGAACGTCGTTTCTGATTGATGCATCCACATGGTTGTGACCTGCCATTGTAAGGCCATGACTTGTATAACGCGAGAATTAGTTTAGTAACCAGGGGCATACCAGTTACTGCTTTTGCGGCTGCATCGTCCATGATGGTCGTATTCTCAGTTGTCTCTGGAACATCCGGGGCCACCAGCTGCAAAGTTTCGTGATCTGAAGTTCCACTGCTTGTAGCGACTCCAAGACTAAAAGTGGCCTCGTTAGAAGGCATGAATCGTGCTAACTCGGCTCTGGCGGTTTTACGAAGTTTTGTCTGCAGCGATTTTGCTTTTCGACTCGGAAGGTCATGTTTGTTCTTGCTGACACATGGGTGGTTATCGAACCTTCGCGCATTATCAAAGCGATTACCACAACCTGGGCAGATTACGACACCGCTGTCTATGCATTGTCAGTAGCCGATCATTCTGCTCAGGATCTTGGGATAATACGATTCAAGAAGTGTCGTTGTAGGGATCTCATCTCCGTGTATGTCTGGCGGTCTTTGCAATTGGGGAAGGGGCATGAAAGCCTCGTCTGCTTGTGAGACTCTTCGTCATCCGGCTGCTGGTAATCCTCGGTGAAACCCAAGCCACGATGTTCCGAGCTTTGTTGCAATTCACGCATCAGTTCCTGTAACTCGAGCGTCAAACCCCGCATGCGGTCTTGTATTGCCAGGGACCGTGACTACGCCAGTTAGTGGAGTTGTTGCTAAAAAGTGGCAACGAACCTTGTACGAATTGACATGCTCATCAAGATCTCTAGAAGTTTGGAAGAATAACCTGCATTCTCCGCATTGCCACCCCTTTCGTAGTTGTTGGGTCATTTCAGCACAGTTTAATGGGATCAGGAGATGGGAACAAGAAAGAGTGTATCACTGCGACGGAAAATGGGGGCGGGGGTGAGGAACACAGGACAGTCAGGTGACTGGCCTCAAAACAAAGCGCTCACGAGGTATAAAGGCCATTCCAGCAAGCATCATCTCGTGTTCCCCGACATCCACCACATCATCACTTTCAACCACGTTCAGCTGAGAAGGTAATGTCCTCAAATCCTACTGAAATGATGCATAGCTCAAGAACGATTTCAGACCAGAGTTTCAGCAAGATGGCGCCGTGCCCTATCTGCAACGATACCGGAAAACAAGGGGACCTTGACTGCACCTTATGTAATGGGGGCAAAAACAAGTCACAGTCCGCATCTCGGCAGATCTTTCATCCCGATTATGCTAGCGCGAGTTGGCGGTCAGCACAGCCTTTGCAGCCTTGCGGATTGTGGGGCAGATGAGGAAGTCATGCGGCGGAGGAAGATAAGTTTCTACTTTCAAGAAAGGGCGAGGACGAAGGCTTGCACTGAGGGAGCGATTGACTACGTCATTCTTAACGGTTTGGGGCTGTAGATGGTATATTCAAAGCACTAAGTCCAAAATACAGTATCCGAATGGGATTTATCTATGCCTTGGATCGGCGATAAATGCACGCCCGCTTCACCAGTTAATCTCGAGTGACCAGCCAGTGAACCGCCAGTGAATCGCCAAGCGGCTTACCTGGTAGATCACCAGCGATTCACCAGCGATTCACCAGCGATTCACGGATAGGCCACTGGTGATTCACCAGTGAATTACAGGTGAATCGCCAGTTGCCCAGGGGTTAAAGGATAGGCCCAGCCAGTATTGCCCGGGCGCAAATGGATGACAACCGACCCCGCAGGGCCCAGAAAATCGCGCATCAAGCCAGGCAGAGAGGCCAGGGGCGGGTAAGAAGACTTCACAGGCCACCTCTAACTGAAGTCGGCGATTCCCTCATTTGGTAGATTGATGTCACCGGCTTGAATGTTACTCAGCCGATACGGCCCAATGGTGTGCAATTCCTGCCTTGCGGCCAGTTCTGGTCAGCTTGGTTGCGACGCCACAACCGTGCAGACAATATTGCCAGACGTGAATGGCACTTTAGGCAAACATCCAAAAAGGTCCATCTGAGCTGAGGCGTGCAGGACAACATAGCGGCGGGGAAGAATATAACTTTGCTACAGTCCCGCGTTTCATGTCAGCAATTCCAAACAACAAGGATACTAGATTTCCAGCTCTAGATTTACTTCAAAAATCTCATTGCGACCACCCGCCACCCAGACGAGCACCATGGTTAACTGCAGCAAGTGCGGTTACAATAATTTAACTAAAGCTACAACATGCGCCAGCTGTGGCGCACCCATCTCTGTGGTTGTCAAGAATTTGCCGGCAAACCCTTGGGTGAACCGTAAGACCCTCGCGTTATATGCTCTGTTTCATGTTCGTTTTTATTGACAATGTCCTCGGTGTCAGGCGGCCTTTGGTTTAAAGCGCCGGAAGCCGAGGAGCACGTCGTCCTCGGTGGCCGCATGATGAATTTTGCCGGAATGGGAAGAGAGTTGTCAGGTTCTATGCATGTGTCGGGGCTTTGGCAAGATACGGGCCTTACTGAGGAGAAGGCACTTGAACTGTAACTAGCTTAGCGTACTGGTCGACCCGCTGGGGGTTAGTCCTCCTGGGCAGAATAACTTTCATTCATTCACTTACTGTTACCTTTCCTTCAAAAGAACATGACATTTGCATTATAGCCAGCAAACTACACCGCCCCTCCCCAGACCGAAACAATGACTAGTTTCTTCGATACGCCTATTCCAAATGACCAGATCTTCGTCAATGCGCCCAATTGCCGGACTCGGCGGGAGGCAACCCAGCATTACCTTCACAGCACGCTTTTTTCTGAACCACAACCGCCAACCGACTCTGCTGCAAAGATCATTCATCAAATAACCCATCCATTCTCCATGGGCAAACTTATTGACCGGCAAGTTGTCCTCCAGAATGATGGGTGTACCATTCGAAAGTCTGTTAGAATTGGTCGTTCAAACCTGGGCGCAGAGAAGCGTTATCTTGAGCTAGTCAAGGCGAAGACATCCGTTCCTGTGCCGTCCGTCCGTCATTACTACTTATCGGAGGAGTTCGAGCATCTCACCATGGACAAAATGCCTGGGATGACACTGGAGAGGGCCTGGCCTACTTTGTCTCCACTTGAACGTGAGTCCATCGCCGACGAAGTGGCATCGCTTGTCGAACAGCTCCAGAAATTGCATTCCCCTTGTATTGAGGCGGCTTTGCTGCAGAGACAGCCTTTTCGAACCGGACTTCGAGGTGTCACGGCTTTCAATATGGAGAGAATCAAGAAATTCCTGTCCAACGAGCATATTGTGGCATATGTTCGCGAGAGGAGCGAGGCAGTTGACGGAGAGCTAAACGTATTTACACACGGTGACCTGGACTGGGGAAACATCTTAATAGCTGATAAACGAGTCTGCGGCATTATTGATCTGGAGAGCAGCGGCTTTTTTCCACCGTATTGGGAGTGGGTAACGCTCAAGAGTTTATCACAAGGACTCCCTGATGGCTCCTGGTTTCGCCTTTTGGAGCAGCGACTTAGCAAAGAAGACTGCCTCAGCTGGCAGGGAATGTGGGAGGTAGAGCAGCTCATTATGGCTCTAGACCTCTTTTCGCAGTGGGCTCTGACACCAGCAGGTCGGGACGAGAACCGAAGCACAGGATGGGCGGAAGTTATGAGAATTCTCGGTCCAGGTGTCGGCGAACCGCCTCTAGTTGCGTATGCCATGGCAACTGAGCATCCTTGGTGGCTGGAATCGTACATGGAGGTAACTCGGAAGGCAGACGGGAGCAAGGCGAGTCATCTGCCTCTTCGGGATGACGCAATCGACACTAGAAAGAGTGAGCAGAACTGAGAGACGGATCCAGACCCGGGCATATTATGTCAGCAACAGTACTGCCAGGTGATGCCTGGAATTGGGCATCAGAGGATGTGGTATGACGGCGCCCTGGGAAGCTAGGAAAAATTGCGGGCGCTGAGTATTCTGCCCACCGCTAACCAGTACTCTAAGCTTCCCAATCTTTCTGGAGAATCTCTCTCATTCTAGAGTACAGCTTCTCATCTTCTCGTTCCCACGGCTTGTCTTGAGGGAAAACAAGTTTTCGTAGCCCATTCAATAGTGGGATGAGTGGCTCGTAGTGCGGCGTGAAATGATCGGAGATCGTTTTCATGAAGATCGCCTCCTTTGCCACAACGCCTAGTTTCATCCCCGCCAGCTCTTCTGGATCTTGAACGTAATTCCACTTTTCAAACCGCGGAACAGCCCTGCTCTTGTCTGGTCCGTCATAGTGGATGCATATCCAGAATAGGACCCAAAAGAAGGACTCGAGATCGTGCATGAATGAATGCTGCTCGCCTAGTAACGCCCCGATTGCCATGAAAGCTCTTGTCCCGGTTTTCCCTTTCGCTCCTGACGCAGCCTCTCGTGATTCTTTAATAGCCAGGTCAAGGTCAATCAAGAAAGAAGGCCAGGAGGGGTTATCATCATCCTCGTTGATCATGAGATTGTTGACCGAGATGTCTCTATGAAGGAAGCCTGCCTTGTGCAAAGACTCGTGTCCCTTAATGCAGTGATCGAACGCGGCAAGTAGAGCTGATCGAGAGCTCGCCTTGTAGATTGGCTTACCATAGTCTCGGAGAATGACACGCCGATGTATTCGATTTGGAAGTATACTGACGGTCTTCGTTGGAGACACGGAACAAGATCGCTTGCTAGAAGGAAGATGGGCACCAGTCTGGCTAGATGACCGCTTCCTGCTGGCGCTGGTACTACTGCGCCCTTCCCTTGATACGCTAGAGGCGATGTTGTTCCGCGGCACTGGGCGCGGCGGGCGGTAGTTCGCAGCTTTCCTGATATCCAGCCCACGCCGAGTATTGCTCCGAATATCGTCATCCATTCCGCGTATCTGAACTGCCTCGTGGTGATAATATCGAGCCACGTTGACGACTCCTTTATTAGTCGCTTCACGTAACAGGTCGCCTTCCTCATCGCGCTCTGGGTATTGCCATGAATCCTTAATGACAAGCAGCATCTCTGGCTGTCCTCGGGGATGGGCTTTCCAACATGTCGTCGCTCGACCAGCTATACAACGCGCCCGTTGCATCACCTGGTCGATGATGATCCGCTCGGTCGAACCATGCCGGTTGACATCGATGAACCGCTCCTGGTTTGCCGACACGATCGTCGGATCAAATCCAAGTTCCTCCTCGTTCATCCAAAGAAAGCCAAGGATCGTGGATATAAACTTAAGCCCATCGTCATTGATGTTGAATTGTTCGGATGCGATCCCCCCAAGTCGGTCAAACATCCAGACCCTCATAAGAGATCCGCAGATAGTGAAGCCCAAGACGAAGCGACGGGTGTCCTGCGCAGCGAGCACTTCCCTCGCGTACCTCCCAAGATCAAGCCATGCCTCTGAAGCTTTATCGGCAGACGGGTTGCTCTTCAGCTCTCCTGGCACGAGGATCTGGGACCAGTGGCATCTCGAGTCTTTCCGAGCTTGAGGATCATTCACAAACCCAACGTCCATCTTTCGTTTCCCCACAGAACCGTCAATGGGCTTATTAGGCTTTGCCAATGGCCTTCGTCCATGTCGATGCGTCGGAATGGACTTGTAGCCGTCTGCGAATACCGCTAGCTTCTCGCTGAAGTCAGCAAACCAGCTCAGCACATCATCCTGGTTCGCATCTTTGGGCCATCCCTTCCAACCGTCCTCAAAGAGTGGATCATTACCTTCAAGGCATTGCTTGAAGAACGCCTGGGACACCGTCTCAAGGTTGGTCACGCCTCCAAAGTACGTGTCGTGAAAGTTGCGGAGCCCGACATACATAGGGCCAAGCTCTTCTTTCAACACATCGTCCACATATTTGCGGTGCTCGGATGAGTTTGCAAAGCTGCTAGTATTGCGCAACCATGGGGTTTGTTGGAAAGAAGACGCCGTTGGGCGGGGAGGCGGGGTAGACTCAGCAACGGCATTGTAAACTTGATCCCAGATAGAATGATCATCCGGAGCGTCAGCGAGGGCTGCTTTCAGAAGAGGTTTGATGCGGTTATAGTCGAAGTCGTCGGATGCGGCAGCGGAAATGAGTCTGAGGAGATCGCTTCGGAGGGTGCCGTGGCCTGTCTTTGATCTTAGGAAGCGAACGGCGGTGAGGTTTCGTAGGGCGGAGAGAAGATCAAGAACGAGATTTTGGATATCTGTTTTCTGGTCAGAATAGCACATTGCAGCAAGACTTGTTATACCTTCTTGATTAAGCTGATCCAGCGCATCCGGTGAGCCCAAGATGCTCGCATCTTCGCATAGCGAATTGAACGAAGCACGGAAGGCATCGAGGCTTTCCCCGATGGGGTTTTCCTCGATCACTGTCGTCCACGGTTGATCTGCCATGGGGGATAGGATGCTCTCAAAACTGGAGAGATGGAAAGGACTAACAGAAGTCGCGTTTCATTTCGTAGTGTTTGACTCGGCGCCAGGTCGCGCCCAACCACCAGTCATCGTGCTGAGAAGTCAGCGGGAAATCTTTAATCCGTAATACTTAGTCAGGCATGACATGTTCCGGAGGTGCGCCTCCCTTCAGCATCACACCGTTTATCATCACCGTTACATTACCCCGCAATGACTGATTGACAGACAGCTCGAGCACATCCGGTGACAGCGACCATTAATGCACCAGATGAGAAGGAATTTGGCTTCACATAACTTGATACAGACAACACAATCTATTCATTCCCAGGAACATAGAGAGTAAGGAAGCACTAATATTCTGTTCCTGGGAACGAGACAATGCTGTTTCCTTCATTGGCGGTCTCTTGTTCCTGGGAATAAGACAATACTGACTCCTCATTTACTGTTTAATAGACTCTTGTTTCCAGGAACAAAGGTAATCCTGGTTACTCGTTTCTCACTTGATGGTCTCTTATTCCCGGGAACAAAAGTAAGGCCGATTACTCATACTCCACTTGATCGTTTCTTGTTCCAGAAAGCACTGATAGACTGTTCCTGGGAACAAAACAACGCTGTTTCCTTATTTGACGCCCCTGTTCTTGCTCCCAGGACCGAGAGTAATGCTGTTTCCTGTTATTACCTTGTTCCTGGGAACAAGCCGATGCTGTTTTCTCGTTTGATGGCTCCTTGACTGATTCCTGGGAGAATATACTTCTTTGTCTTTCTTGTTTCTGGAAGTATGCTTTTCTATCTTTCTTATTCCTGGGAACAAGCCAATGCGATTTTCCCATTTTGATGGTCCCTCTCTGTCTTGTTCATGGAAACAAGGGAATGCCATCACCTTGTTCCTTATTCGTAGTCCCTAAATTCCGAAAACAAGTTAGGGTATACTGTTTTATTTATGGTGATCAGTTGTGCAATGACTGGCCGGGCAACCGCCAGGTTTGTGATGTGGGAGGGCATGGCTTTGTCGAAAGTTTGAGAAGTTTAGAACCCTTTGTATCTACTCGCTGGCTTGCAGTAGTGGGGACCATGCCCCTTAGCCTTTGGCGGTTACTCGTTTAACCAATGGCATGTTCACTGCATGTGCCGGCTCAGAGTCGAGTTATCAGTTACCTTGCAACTGGGCTCAATCTCCTGTTTTCTAAGTCATGTTCTCAAGAAACCAAAGGTATTCTTGTACCAGTGTTTGTAGAAGCGGCGTCGCGTGTGTCAGACATAGCGTGATGATGTAATGAATGTATTGCGATTTTCAATATACGAGGCCAGGGGCTTTGTTATAATACCATGTACTGCCCTAAAAGCTAATTCAGGACACAGCGAGCATCTCGTAGGGCCCTAAGAGAAACAGCATCTTTCTCTACCTTTGGCGGGTCATGATAGTGACTGACTACATCCTACTACAATTAGCATCAGGTCCGATCCAAACAACCAGAAGGCTGAGGGCAGTTCTCTGCTTACACAAAGCGGGACCCTTGGACCTTGGAACAGTTTTTTTTTTTTTTTTTTCCTTGAAGTAGCAAACAATCTTACTGGTGCCATTTCTGGCATGAAAGTAAACTCACCACGTATAAATACTTGCCTAGAGCATCCAGATTGCCATCCCGGCCTCTACAACTCCAACAATGGCTATTAATCACAGCGCTACCCTGTATGATTTGACGACAGTGGTTGATAAGAACGCCAAGGTAAATAAGAGAGACCGAAGTAATGAGAACTTCATGAAGAGATGGTGTACTTTTAAGAAGAACGGCTTCGAGGTTCATCAGGGATATAATGCTGAAGTCTACATCTGTATTCGTCGCAAGGGCGAAAAATATGAGTTCAAGTCTACTGACAGAGCTTTGCCGCTTTCGGAAGAGGAGAAAGTCAGGTCCCCCATCAAGGCGTCGCAAGGCCGTCACTAATGAAGCATGACAGAATGAAAGCTTTCCACTACCGGTGCAGGTAACAGCTGCAGATGTTGCTCGTAGTAGAAGTCAAGACCTGGTAGGAGGAAATGGGCAAAGGTGGCGGACTGGTCAAGGTAAGACCCATGGTGTGGGGGTTGAAGACAGCGTAACGACAACAACAGAGCTTGATCGAGGGCAAGGTTGTGCGGTAAACAATAAACAAAGATGAGAATTGAGAATTACAGTAAAGCCATACGTGATTCTGACTTGCCCACTTCCCCTGTCCGTACTATTTGTTTAAGAGTGCATCACGAAGGGGGGTGGGCGTGGAGGTATTTATGGGTCATTGGTAATGGAGCAAGTGGGCGCTAGACTAGGGTAGGCTAAGGCTCATAATCTCAGAGATTGTCTGTTTGCCATAGAGGGTCGGCAAGATGGAGAAAATACAACAAGACTCGAATAAAATTTCGAGGGGATCTAAATCTAATTGCACTCATCATCTTGTTTCCACCATTCATCGCCCCTAATTAGTTGTAGCTCATTCGTAGAGCACTTTTGTCTTCATGAAGCAACCAACAACTTCATCACCGTCCGCTCACCATTCAATTTCTCTGACAAGATCATCAGAGCCATGCCACCTTGACCTATCGTTGTCAAAATCTGGTTCGCCCTGGACTCGATATTCTTCAGGCATGTTGTAGACTTGAATCAAGTCATTCATGGAATGTGCCTGATACTCGTCTAGTCCATCCCTGGGGCTCTGTTCAATTACCAGTTGGAAACCAGGCGCTCCCCATATGATCATCTTGGGTAATATCTTGGACAAGTTGGACACCTCATCTTTTAATCCGGGGTGGCATACGTGGATGAAGTTAATCAAGTCATCGATATGCTCATTCGTGACCTTCGCGATACTGTAGAAACTGTGAGTGCGGCAAGTGACAGAGAACGCCGGAGCTTACTCAAAAATGGCCATTTCAAAGCCGGGGTACAGTAGTATCCCGCAGCCGAAATGCGTTACTAGATCCGAAAGTCGCCTTGCAACGTACATTTGGTGATCGAAGGCTCTGACAGGGTCCTTGCGGTCACGCCTGGCATACTTCTGCCTTTTCTGGTCCTTGGGGAACATCCTGGTAATAAATTCCGCCTTCACCTTACTAGGTTTGCCGGGGACCTCCCCCGCCTCAAGCTGTTTTCGTTTGTACGACCTGTAAAACCAGACGAGGTAGTATCTTCTACCTACTCGAGAGAGGACAGTAATTGCATTGGGGTTGTTCTCCATCCCTTCGTATTGTGTATGGGCTTGCCACAGCTCTTCCAACGTCGGGGTTTCACCGGCGCAGGCAAGCAGAGGGTGATTCCTCAACGCAAAGCACAGATCCCACACATTTTGAATGTCCTTGCGAGTCTTTCCTTTTTGAATTACTTTCCAAAGTCCAGGCGGTAACCAAGACAGCTCAGTCGGCTGTTGTGTTTCTTCTAAGTTGGCCGTATTTGCCTTACCCACCTTTCCCGCTTTGTCCCGGTCTTGAAGACTCGTCGATTTGCCTCGTCCCGATGCCAAGATTGGCTTACGTGAGGGGCGGGCAGACTCAGTCGGATAGGCTGTGTTAGAGTTGCTTACCGGCGCTGTTGGGGTATTCCCATCAAGACGCGGCCGCTTTGCCGGAACAGGGACATCGCACAGCAGGCCATGCTTATCACCTACCTGTTCTTGCGCTTGGAGATATGGACTGCCGAGTTCAGCGGTCCGTCGGTCGCAAGGCGTTTGTTCACGCGACGATGACGACATCGAATCTGTGTCTATGGGTGGCGTTGGCGCTGGGGTCGAATAGGCAGGTTGTGCAGATGGCGGCTGGAATATGGGTGCTAGGTCAGTGTGGATGCGAGGATCAGTCTTGATGACGTGAGATATTTCGGGAATCCGGTAGATACGATACACAGTCTAGTTTCATGTTAGATGGAAATAAATGTCGGAGAAGCAAACGAGGGGACTGGGATGTAGACCTCATTGATGTCTGCTGAAGCCGCAATTTCGCGCTGGACGAGAGGAAGTCGCGATGGGGTGGTTACAATTCTTGCACTTAAATTACTTGGGGAATCTTAGAGAGCTTGGGTAAGCGACCTGTTCGATCTTTTACGAAACATCGGGTTGGTCTAAATATGGGCGTGAGGGGCACGATGGGATGCCAACTAGCCAATCATGTCTGTCAGTTCTGCTAGAAGGGAGAGGGGTTCGAGTGTCCTTTGTCCCCGATGACGTGTCTAACCCATGTTGCGTGAGTCTCTGTGCGTGGCCTCATCCCTCATCAACCAATTCAGTGACAGGAGGGCACGATGGTGTCAAATAGGTTCCTGGAGGAATCTTCTAGAAATCTAAGAGCTTCCTGGCCATCAAATTAGCTCGGTCAGTCCATAGCCCAAATGTGGCCGTTCCTGGGGCTAATCGGGCTCACCCCACTGGTGTGCGTGTCGAATAGACACGATTCAGTTCCCAGATTGCACACCAGCTCCACACCTCATTAGTCCTTGGGGATGATAGCAAATGCAGGAACATGAACCGCCAGGTAAAGTATGTTTTCCAGAAGAACAATCCAGTGCATGTGTGCTAGACAGGCATGTGAACTAGCATGGAAAATGGGGTACGGCATACGAGCTAGCGAACAAAATGTGCGTGCACATACGTGCCAGCGTGAATAGAGCACTGGACGAGACGTACTGGCACATTACATGGGCTGGCACACTTCAGCAACTGGAGCGCATGCACCAGTTTATTGTATGTACTGGTGCACTTAGGCCAGTGTGCTTAGCAGGCTGGTTCATATCAACCAGCGCACACGATGCTCTGGCTGATGTATACTGGTGCACATAATAAACTAGAGCGCATGCACCAGTTTATGGTATGCGCCAGTGCACATCCACCAGTGTATCGTGTAAGCTGCAATGAACACACCAGCACATTGGTGGTAGTACATACTCTGCGCTAGTACCTTCGAACTATCATCAATGTGTTAGAGCTCGTATGCTACGATCCATTTTTGTCTAGCACACTTGCTCTTGTGCCTTTTTCCCAGTACCCGCATTGTGCCAGTGTAAATATCCCACCATACAGCGTAACGACAACAACAACCACAGAGCTTGACCGAGGGGAAGGTTGTGTGGTAAACAATAAATAAAGATGAGAATTGAGAACTACAGTAAGGCATGCCTGATTTTGACTTGCCCACTTCCCCTGACCGTACTGTTTGTCTAAGTGTGCATCACGAAGGGGGTGGGCGTAGAGGGATTTATGGGTCATCGGTAATGGAGCAAGCAGGCCGTAGAGGGTCTGCAAGATGGAGAAAATAAAAAAACACACTCGAATAAAAAAATTACGAGGGAATCTAATTCTGATTGCAGTCATCGTCTTGTTTCCCCACCATTCATTGCCCCTAATTAGTTCTCACGGACTTTGGTTGAGGGCATATGTATCTTTCCATTGATGTACTCGTATTGACAAAGAAATGAACGGCCTCGCCGAGAAGAGGAGAAGAATGTAACCAGTGTTGGTTCTATCTACGACTAAGTGGAGCTGGAGTTTTAGAGCCAGCACATACGTCCGAAATTAATGCAATACTGTGGATGCTGGATTCAAGAGCGATTCGCTTTATTTAAACTAGGCTAGGGCGAGTTTTTTGCCCAAAATCTTGCAACCTTCTCGCAAAACGCAGCATCAAAATGCAGAAGACGGGCCAGCAAACTAAACTAAGTGAC
>JABFFC010000018.1:0-10000 GCA_013623535.1 Fusarium penzigii
CTCCTCCTTGAGCTCCTTCTTCTCCTCCTTAAGCTCCTCGCATTCGTTGTGAACACGGCGCTTATCCTCCTTGAGCTCCTCGAAATCAGTGTTGAGGCGACGGTTGTCCTCCTTCAAGACGTCGGCTTCGGATCGAGCACCTTCGAGCTGAGCCTTGAGCTCACGGCAAGAGACGTTGGCATCGGCAGCTTTGCGTTGGGCCTGCTCAAAAGCATGCTTGGTATCGTTGCATTTGCGCTGGAGCTGCTCGAGCTGGGCCTTTAATCGGTCATTCTCGGCGTTGGCCTTGTTGAGGTCGGTGTTGGCCTTCTGGAGGTCATCGCGCAGTTGTGTCTCGTAATCGTACTCGTCATATTCGTACTCATACTTGTCGTGAACTGGCATTGTCATGTTAGCGGGTGAAAGCGGAATGGCCCGGCTATAACCGTTGGACGCACCAGTCAGGGCTTTTGTGGTGGACTTCCCGGTCCTCTTGACCGGGCTGGCAGATGTCCTCTGGTGCAAAGGCATTGTGACGGGGGGGGCGCTTGCAGGCTGTTCACGGTGGCCCACACGAGGCAAGAAGGGAAAAGAGAAAGTGAGGAAAATAAGGTGAGCGACACCAAAAGAGGTTCACTTATTGTGATCAGAAATGATTTGGTGATCTGCTGTTTGCTGCGGTCCAGCACTGCCCAACGACCAACTAAATGAATTTGGTCTGGCAGGGAGCAAAAAAAAAAAGTGCGCTGACGAATTGGCGGGGAGCGCTGTAACAGGCCTGGGTGAGGGGTGGTAGCGGGAGCGGGAGCGGGAGCGCGAGGGGCCTTTAGAGGCGAAAGCTTGGTTGACAGTTTTTGAGTAGGTAAGGTGACGTCTTTTTCCTTGCTCAGTGTTAAGCGATAATCACAAAGACACGAAATACTTCGAAACTCGTAGGCGAGAGAGGAACAGTTTACGGACTGCAGATGAGAAGCAGTAATAGAGGAAAGATTTCTGTATAAGGATGTGTTTTTTCCTTGGGTTCTGTCCTTTTGATGGGAAATGCAAAAGGAAGAGAGAGAAGAAGGAAGAGAAAATAGAATCTGTGGGAGCGAAATGGGAAGGGGGGGAATAGACAAATAAAGATTTTAGGCGGCCAAGGGAAGAAAAAGGAGGGAAAAAGAGTTGACCGGGTTGATAATGGATTTTTATCAAACTTCGGGTGTGCGAGGGTAAACAGAGACAGAGAGAGAAAAATTTGAAGAGGAATAAGAAAAACTGGCTGGAATGGGGGAAGGAATAGGCGGGATTCAAGGGAGGGGAGAGAAGGGGGGTGTATGCTGATGAAAGTCAGACAGGGATGGGATGGGAAAGTAGGCAGACAGGCAGAGAGACAGAGGCAGGCATAGGGGAAGTGTAGAGAAGAAAGAAAGAAAAAAAGGCACACGAGAAGGGGGGGGGAAATAGTTAACTTTGACTGGAATGATGACTTGTGTTCCAAGTCAACATTGACTGGCATACGTATACAGTTGCGTTGTTGATATGCAAGTAAGTTGTGAAGGCTATATATGTGTTTGATGCGAAGTCTCACTCACATCTGATACCTTTTGCCTTAGGGAATACGCCTTGCTGACAATTCTAATTATACACTTATTAATAAATAAAACATTCCTATCTATTCCTTCAATTTCTTTTATGTGTAATGTGAAGCATTGCCACAGGTGTTGTGCTTGTCTTTCTCTTTCATCTCTTTTGAGCAATGAGGTAGTTTTGTATCGAGTCGGTGACGGAGGGAAAGCATTGAAAATAGTCACCAGGGAACTATGTAGATCTTTTACCGGTACTCTCAGTCACGGTTATACATACATGTGCACGTTTATGCCACCGAGTCGACCGCTTGTCGTGATCCTTTGGAGTAAACAGTCATACACACCCCCATTTTACAGCCCGTTCATGAATGATTAACTCTTGTATTGCAATATCATAAACCTGAATCACAGCTAAACAAATCCCATCGTCTTTCTTTCCATCAATGTTCCCCGGCCCCTGTCTAGACTGAAAAACTACTAAGCCCCTCTTTGGAAGATACGTCGGGAGAGAGAGGGCGTGTAAGCCAGATTAGGACCCATCATCCACGAGGTTCTCCCCAAGCATCTTGCTTTTCTCAACAACGATGGGAAATCAACCGGAAAAAAAGGCAACTCTCCTGAGGGGGGGAATAGGCAGAGAAGAAACAAAAACTGGTCCGCACGGCACAAAATTCATTCTCGCAGCTGCGTAGACACACACATCTGCACGGAAGAAACCCCGACACTGCGGCGTACGCAAATGTGAAGAGGGAGTAAGAAAAGAAAAAAGAAGGACGTTGAACCAAGGTCCCGCACAACGGTCTCTATCAACAGAAGGAAAAGAAACTGACGCCAATCAGTGCCCAAGGGGAGTCAACCGGAGCCCAATGCCCACACTGCCCACACAACCCTTGGGCGATTCCCTTCATCTATCACACTCCCCCTCCACCCCTGTCAAGAAGACTCACGCACACACACACACACACACACCCCTCTCCCTTGTAATCCCGGGGGAAGCTTCCCTGTCCAAAAAAGAAAACCAGAGGTCTTTTTCGACTCTTTCTTTTTCTTTTTGTTCCTCTCGCCGGGTTTTCCTCTTTACATGGAGCTGTCGTTTCGTTCTTTTTTCGTCCTTCTCCTTTCCTTTCTTTTCATTTCTCAACCGTTTCTTTTTTATTATGGGAATCTCTTAGAGAAAAAGCGTCTTTTCACTCTCTAGTTGCATAATCTAGGCCTGCCTATATAGAAAAGAAAAGAAAAGAAGGAGTCAAGAAAATTTTGTCAGCTTCTTGAGGGCTGTGTTTTGGGTTCCCTCTTTATACTTTCTTTTTGATACTGTAGTCTCTTTTTTCTCTCTCTCTCTCTCCTTTAACGAAATATCCTCGTCTCTCATGGTGACCATGTGGGTGTGTAACAATGAGCATGTGGCTTTCATTCTCTTCTCTGACAGCCCCCCCAGTCTGGCCCTTTCGTCATGGTGCTGGTAAGGATGAGATGAAGTGAACTGCCGAGCAACCCAATGAGATGTTCCTGTTTACTTGATGGTGGTTTTGTATGTGGTGGTGTTTGTCCCCTGGCTCTGGTTCGCATTGATCCGCCAACCTCAGGGGGAATATTCAAACCAACCTTGACTCCTAGTTCGTTATTCCCTCTCTCTATGTCTCTATGTCTCTGTCTTCTCTCTTACTCTACACCCACCTTGACATTTCGTCTCGTGTTCCAAGACATCTTCAGTCACCAGGTACACCTCAACAACCGTTGTCTGTTGAACATGACACACATACCCTCATACGTAGCACTTTTTGTCGTTGTCAAGCGCAAAAATACCATGTTGGCGTTTACTTTTATCAGGGTTGATAATCCTGATTCAACTTGGGTGACTCATCCAGACTGAAACACAGAGGGCAAAAAAAAAAGCTGGCCACTAAAAAAAGAAGTCCTAAATCTGATGTGTGTGGTCTTTCCGGGTGGTGGTTCTCTGGTCTGGCCCCCGTCATGCCCTCGTCAATGCGAGCGCTTCCGGCATCTGCTCATCGTCCATTCAAGATCCAGAAAAGGGGGCAAGGGGAAGGGGAAGGGAGCAGCTGCCACAAGGTTTCTAAATCCCGCGGCGTGTATTTAAAGTTTGGAGTTGATTTGTCCTCTTGTTGGTTTCCTTGGCTGGGTATGTGAAATCTTTCGTCCACTTTGATATCAAAATATCTCTTAATACCCCATACAGTACCAATATCGAGACAAGTCCTTCTTTACCATAGTCCCTCTTCTTATATTTCAATCAACAAAAAAAAAAGACATCCCAGGTTAAAACACCAGCTTGATGTAATTTTACAACTTCCATCAATTTTACCATCATCAAGCAAGGCTGATTGTGGAGAGTGAACCCGTCTGCCCTGATCCAGGCCTGGTCTCGCCGGTTGACTGGGACCGGATTCCGGGGGATGGGTCCCGCCCTTTTTGTCTCTGGTCTTGTCTTGTCCTAGTCCTTGTCCTTGGACTGTAAAAGGAGTCATTAAAAAGAAATTGTGGACACTTGCCCTGCACTTTACGCTTGCACTAAGAAGCTCGCTTGTTAGTCCGCAGAGATATGGATAGACGTTAAATGAGGGCACAGAAACAAGACACACTTTTCTTTCATTTCAGTCGTGTTTTTGGTAAAATACCCAAAAAGGGATGCTCCATATCCTTGGCTTTGACCTATTCTTTTTTTTTTCTGGGTCACGGCCCGTCCTCCACCTTTTTCTTCCCTTCCCTTTCATCATCCCGCCCATTCTAGTTTTTCTAGACCGTCTTCCGTCATCCACACTTTTAAAGCCGCCATCTTTCTCTCCCTCACTCTAACTTGAACGGGGGGGTGAGGGCACTTCCCGTCCGCTTGTTTAGATACCGTAGGGAGAAAATAATGGGGACTTGGGCAGAGAAACTAATTAAACCTGACACACACTTACAGTGATTGGAACGAAAGAGACTACTACTTCTTCTTCCTCTTCCTTTTTCTTTTCGACCCCAAAATAAAACCCTCCCCCCTTTGTTGTCATGGTTTTAGGAAGCGCTGGAATGATGAAACAATAGGAATGAATGGGATGGTGTGCATTGTCTGCCGTTGCTAGGCCACCACCCATTGTCCTCTATTGACTTTGCTGCCTCCTGCATGCATGTACAATTACTCGTCCATTTAATCATGACCTTAGACTGTGACGCAGCAACACGACATTCTAATTACTTTTGTAAACACTCTGACCTCATTATTTGTCTGGAAACTGAGGTTGACCCTGAGCAACTAGTAAACACGCGAGGTCCTCCCAGGAATGTAAAATGTGATTATCCCGTCCCTAGCGACGACTGGGGGACCTCGGGAAGGGGCCTTGTCGTTTCCCTTGTCATTAATTAATTCTACGGATCTACCCGCCAACGATTATCGATATCGCCAAAACCCGAATCATCCTCATCCTCACTCACCTATTTGTACTTATACCCATCAGAACAAACCACACTTGACAGGAAAAAAAGAGAGAAATCAAGTTCTGTGGTTCAGCTGATCTCATGCTCCCCTGTTATCTTTTCAAGAAATGACCATCTCTCTACACAACCATTTCTTCACATCACCACACCCTCTTCTCTCTCCCATTCTTCGTGCTTCTTCTTCAGCAACACGTTTCACAAAAAAAAAGTCCACCCTCAAAATCTTCTTGACTAACGTATCATGACATTTCAACTGCTATCAAAACTGTCACCCGTTCCTGGACCCCCTCCCCCTCCTCTGCCTAGCTTTCAGCCATTCTCCATCATAAAAGAAAAAGGCTTGCCACTGTAAGCACACAATGCTGTTGAACCTCCTCACTTTTTCCACTTCCCATCCTCACGCCCCCTCCCTCTTCTTCTGACCCTTTCAGCATCTGTCTTTTTTTGTAATGGTTGCCTCGTCTGCCTTGCGTATCCCAGTATCCCACCCATCTTCCAATCATCCTCTTCCCTCATTAACCGGGCGACTGCACGGAACGGCACGTCAACGTAGAGGTGCAGTTGTGGTTTTTTAGGAAGACAAGATCTGCGATGTTATTCTCTGGATTATCTTATACACATGACAGGACAGAGCCGCATCGTGTGTTTTTCGGCTACCCGGTGCTTCCCCTCCCACCTTTTCGCCTTGTTGATGATGCTCTAAATCAACACCCTTCTGTACTTTGGCTGATTACGACGCCCCAGAGATTGCCGAATAATGAGTTCAAGAGGGTTTCCCGACCCAGTTACCGGTCCTCTCACTTGTTCCTCACTTGGATTGTTGATCCCCGCATGACCGTGGCCATTCGTGGTCAAGGTCTGGGAATCCACTTACATGGCACATCACGCGGTGCATTCCCGCGCGCAACGTACAAGAGGTCACGCACAACAATTCACCTAGAGACCAGGATGTGAAAGATAAGAGATATAATTGAAATGCTAGCAAAATATTCTACTGTGAACTTAATGAAATACAGCTTGTCTATGAAGCGAGCCAGACTGACATAGTCTTGGCATAATATCCGGCCTCCTCTTTGTAGACTATTTCCATACTAGAAAATCGTGAGTCCTAATAAGCACTTAGTCCTTGATGCCATGGCCCTAGCTGGTAGCAATCATAGCAGGATGAACAAAGCCTATTGTTTGGATGTTAATATTGTATCAAGCCAAGAAGTAGAAATGTCACTTGCCTTTCATCAGTCTATATGTTAAACCACAACTGCCATGACAGCCGAACTGAGCTCTTGAACCAGCACAACTCTCTTTCTATGCCCCCGTATAACCATGTCTCTATGTGCACAACTCAACAAGATGTCAAGGGGCAAGAGGAATGAAAGCAAAATAACACGGACAAGTGCCTCAGACCACACACCGTCGTCTCATCTTGTGCTCATACTCTCGAATCTTTTCCGACTTGGCATCCACAATCGCAAGCAACCCAACATGCCTCTCCTTTAGATCATCAAACTTGTTCTTCCAGAAGGCCGTCTGGTTCTTCCAGTACTCAACCTCCTTGGCCAGGTCGGTTACCCTGCGGTTGAGGCTCTGGTCGAGCTGCTGCGACAACTGGCCCAGCCTGAAGCGTAGGTCTGCATTCTCCTCTCGAAGCTTCTTATTCTCCTTCTCGAGCTTTCCGTTCTTGTGCCACGACTTGTCTGGACTTGGACATCGTAAAGAGTTGTTCTCGGCTGTGAGACAGGCGATCTGATTTTTGAGGTCTGGGATGACGACGTCTTCTGCGTAGGTAACTCTGTGACGCAACTGGTCGTTTTGTACACCGAAAGCTTGGTTTGCCTCGTAAAGAAGTTGGTTCTGCTCGTTGAGAGCACGCCATTCCTTACGAGTAACTTTATAGTATTCGCAAGGGTGACGGTGGTTGTGGTGGTGATATGATCTTGATCGTTTGACTGTCACGAATTGAGGCAGGCCATCTGGACCTGTTTCAACATAGCAGCGTCGAGACATGTTTTGTTTGGTTGTATGATGTACTCGATGGTTTTGGTTTCCGAGCTGCAAAGGGTAGTGATACTTGAGGTAGAGACAAAGAGGAAGACAAGAGATATTAAAGGATACTTTACACACTAGATACTTGACAAAGGCTGTCTGAGAGATAGGATATATTACCGTAAAGTAGTGTCTGCCTTGGATAAAGCCATGGATGACCCTTCTCGAGTCTCACCAGGGCAAACGTTGGGAACACTGGGCTATAGCAGGTGATCAAGAAGTTATCCTGGAGCGAATATTGAACGAGACGATGCTCATATGGGCCAAAAAAAGGACCACGAAGGAAGACGATGTGGAAATACATGATGAGAACCAACAACCACGAGACTTGTTAGGAATATAAGGAAAGACAAAAATGGCTCTTCGATGGTGGCTTGGGCAGACAAGGAGGGTACGATGATAGACAAAAGTGTACAAATGTGTCCGTTTCCTAGGACTTTTTCGTGGGTCAAAAGGGACGCCTCGGTCATAACAGGACTTTGCGATTATGGTGACAGATGTTGGTTCAACAAGCAGTAGTTCTCTAGTACGGTATGGTCGAGTTGCAAGGTCCCATGGTTGAGTAAGAGAGCGCCGACCAGGCGCGTGGTGTTTGTGTCTCATTGCTGAGAAGTGTCATTTTAGGAACAAAAAGTCATAATGGAAGATAAACCGGATGACGGTTTCAGACAAAGATATCTTGAGTTAAGGGAGTGACTGAATATGCATGAAGACCTGTTACGACCTTTGATACTGTGGGTATCAGCTGTGTTGGCTTCCATCGATGTGAGGCTATCATCGCTTATTCTTGAGGATATAACCAGAGATGCATAGTACGAAATCAAGTCAAGAAAGCAGAAGAACTATTTTGAGGCCCCGTCAAATGCTCGACAAATGTCAACAAATGGAAAGACGCATGCAATTTTCAACCAAATCGTCATCACCTGCTACGATGTCTCGCATAAGGCAGGTGCATTTTGCAGCCGTTCGTTCCTGACGGGAATGTAAGTGTAAGCGTGAGCGGGAGATCGCGTGGTCAAAGTCCGTAGTCGCAGCCTCTTTTTTTTTCTTCCATTTTCTGCAGGTACTACAGTATATATACTGTCTCACCGCAGGCATAATTCTATGGAAACCATCAGGCAGCACTGCATCTTCACACTGTACATCCAAGCCCAAGTGTGTGTGATCAATCCCGTCAGGCTTCAGCGGCATCCTACCTAAATTTAATCATTCCCGTTCTTCTTCTCCTCTTCATGGCCAACACTCCATCAGGGCCGGGCAAAAGAGACTGGTCACCACGGGACCCTTGCAGAAGCGTCATGCACAGCCCGACGACTTGGTTCGAGGGTATGACATGTAAGCTAAGTTAAAGAGCACACAGATGATGGACCATCCAAAGCTTTGTTATTTCGGGATTGTCTCGATGGCTGATTTGAGCCTTTGAGCCTCGATTAATGTGACAATAGTTGTATCGAGTCTCATTGTTGACTTGCTTTGTTAGGAAACAAATACTATTCGTGGTTCTTATTACTTGGGTACCTGCAAGTAGGGCAGACAAAGATACATCAATTATCGTCAAACTACTATATCCGACTCATCTTTGCAAGACCCCCTCAAGAACAACACCTATGACTAGTTCGATTCATTGCACCTCCAAACACACTTCCTCCTATCTACATGGCCAACCCCCATGCCCCCCCTGGATTCCTCTCTCTCCTCTCCTCCCATCCAGGTCTCGTATGTACTCTTCTCCTGTACCCTACCTCATCCTCCGCAAACCCAACCCTTCTTCGACCTTCTGGTGCATCATCCCGACGTATCACATGCTCACGGCACCAGCTCAAATCTTCGATGACTCGATTCCCGCAGCCATGTTGGCTACATGTGTGTCCATCGCAGTAGAGTCCGTCTACGTTTTGCCCCGGTAAGCCCTGGATGGAAGTCCTTCTTGGACGATGACAGTCCCTCACGGCACATTTATGACCGGCGCAGAACTCGAATGGAAGGGCTCTTGGGTCTCGACAGTCGCGGATTCCGCATAGATTCTCATCGCAGTACCTTAATCCCGTCTCTGCTCGTCGACCACAGGTTCTCCTACCGTCGATGCTGGGACACGCTCCGAGATGATCTGTACAAGTCAGCCAACGACCTGCGATGACGTCTCCTCAAAACCTACGATCTTCGCAATGAGGATACATGACCCCACAAGTTACAAATCTCTGTCTTTCACACCCAACTTCCAAGCATCGCTGATGTACCTCACAGCGTCGTCCGTCAGTGGCCTCATTATTACATCCATCCACCACACATTCATGATAAGGACAATACAGTCGCCCTAGCTTCCTCATCCTGCAATTTTTTACCTTGCACGCATGCTCCTTACAATACTCACCTCTCACAGACTCTCTCCCCTTGACACACCCCGGCTCAACACACGTGTGCTCCTGACAAAACGACCCTCCGTTTCGTTCAGCACCACAGTCCACGGCTTCACAGTAATGTGCACCGCAAAATGGCGAAGGGAAACCATTATCGCGGAAGTGGCAGAGCCGTGTGCACTGCAGTCGTTGACATTGTCTGTGTCGGTCACAGAATCCCTCAATTGCGAAGGATGCGCAGTGAGGCTCGGAGCATGTATGTGTTGTACAAAAGGGTCCTGGATTCTTTGGATAGCGACAAGACTCGTACGCGCAGCGATGCTCGCTACAGAGACCGAGTTCCTGGCCGTCATGCCGATCGCGTTGATTCTCACAATCGAGAAAAGTGCAGAGATCTGAACCAGATAAGCTTAGGAACCACCCATGACAACGATTCAAGTACGTACGGAGTTGCGTGCAGTACTTGTAAACTGCCGGATTCCCCTCCTTGACCTCCAACGCACACCGCGTCCCACTGTCAACAGCTCTGCATCTCACATCTGTTCACTCATCAGCCTATACTCTCTCCCTCCCAACCTAGAAGAGCCAATCATGAAACCCACGTTCCCTGCACAC
>JABFFC010000018.1:12500-73960 GCA_013623535.1 Fusarium penzigii
CGTCCAAGTCCAGATCGGCATCGCCTGATCCGTCCCCAAGGAAATCCATTGCTGAGGGTTCAGCGATAGGCATTTCCAATCCTAGTTTTGAACCCAGGTCTGACACAGAGGGGAGGCGATTTTTCGCATGCGTGCCGAATTGTTTCAATAGGTTATCGACTGGGTGCTTTTCCCTCAGGGCAACTATCGCGGTTAGACAAGTCACCGGAAACTACGATTCTTGCGCTTACCAGCATCCAATTGTGCATCACTCTGGAGCGTCTCTTTACGCGAGCGAAGCGATGAGATAAAGTCCGCATCCGCTGAAGTTAGCTCAGCGCTCCCATGAAGTCCTTTTAGCTTGTCCTCGATGCCGTCGGTTAGTGACTCGTTCAGTAACTGGTCAACTTGTCCCTCTGGCGAGCGCGCTGCGAGAGCTTCAACAGCCATCTGTGTCTTGAACGCCAATAATAGCTCCACAACATCCGAGCCAAGATCGGATATTTGCCCTCTGAAGACCGAATGAAAGTAATGCTGAGCTTCATTGTACGAGAGCAAATCACCGCTTAATAGCCATATTCCAAACTGCGCCAAGTTCGCGAGATCGAGAATAGTACGTGATTCGTCGTCTTGCATGTCTAGTTCATCGGGCGATAGAATAGGACTGGTCGAGTAGATCTGTCTTGTCTGCTCAAACGAAGACTTCAGGAGCCGAAAAGACTGATAATGTTGGGAAGTGGACTCGCGAATAGGTTTTATTGATTCGTCAAACGGTTGCGAGAAAATTAAGAGAATGGAAATGGCCTATCCAACACATGAGCGGCCAGCTTCTCAGAACGTCGCATAAACCTACCAGGTTGCCAAGCGCATGCCTGCTGACTTTGCGCAAATGCTTTTGAGGATCGGAGAGGAACGTGGTGGGAACGGGAGGTAGATCGGATTCGGGATGGGGCGCGGTATCGACATCCATAGGGTCGTCTGTTGCATGGGATATATCGTTGTTCTGGGTGAACTGGCTAACCAGATCGCCAACGTTGGAG
Source organism: Fusarium penzigii (assembly GCA_013623535.1). Classification (NCBI taxonomy): domain Eukaryota; kingdom Fungi; phylum Ascomycota; class Sordariomycetes; order Hypocreales; family Nectriaceae; genus Fusarium; species Fusarium penzigii. The sequence goes on from JABFFC010000018.1 coordinate 13,520, forward strand.
AGCGCATTCTGAACGAGAAGAGCGAGACCATCCTCCAACGATTCTTCCGCGCCGTCTTGGCTGTCAAACGTGTTCTCGTGGTTTGTGGTCTCATGTTCGGCCTTGACCCTCTTTGACGGGTCATCGCCATTAGTATCTTCAAAAGGTCGTTTCGTCGCGGCCTGGAGGACAGCATCCAAATCAAGGCCGTCGAGAATGTTGGGTTCCTGCTTAATGTCTCCTTTCCACAAAGGTCAGCACCTGCTGATGGGGTTGCCCAGTACGATCTTGAGGTATATCGCAAGAAAAATTGCGACTCGAATGCGGGACAGTCCATGTACTACGTACCCGTGGGAGACATGGCCGCGCTCAAATCAGGCTGCGCGGACTCAGCCATGGTGATCGAAATTGTCAGGTCATATGCAGAGAGTCGAGTATCGGCGTGTTTCTGAAGCGTAGAGATCGCAATGCAATGCGGCGCGGCAGGCGTGGTCGAGCTACTACTCAAGGCGGGATGATGGAAGTCGCTCCAAAGAAAATTTGCTGAGTAAGTCCAATCGGCTGCCCTTAATTCCTGCCCCAGGACTCAGGTGCGAGCGATACACAACAAACGTGAAGTTAAAAGAAAATTGATTTGGATACCAAAACTTGGGATTCAGAACAAAATATTGGTACCGTGACTACCGCAATCGTTTGGTCGTCAATGGCAAAATTCTCAGACGTCTTGATTGTCCTATTTGGCCCGAAAATACCATTGTTGAAAGTCTCGATTTGAAGACTTTGCACGTGGATAAAATTTCTGATAAGCAGTGATCGGCAGTTATCATCCCCGACCTCCGACCTCCGACCTCTGATAAGGAAAGTTCATCCCACTTTGTTTCTACTGACGTTGGGGGCTTAGTCATTTTGCAAAGGCAGGAAGCGCTCATAGACACTAACATGAAGTGAGTTGAGTTGAGTTGAATGATGTCGTGAAATGCAAGGATTTTCTAATTAGTATAAGTAAACGAATGTCCAAACATCATCGATTCAATGACGAAATGGCAAACAGGGTACTGAACTGATATACTAATTCATAGATAGAATTGAAAAAAGCTATACGTCTACTGGCTTGGTGATCAAATCATCGCTTACAGACATACAGTAATCTCTTATAGAGTGTCCTTAAACCATCATGATGATCTCTTGTATCAGTCCTATATCTTGATATTATCAGGACATCAGAATATGCGAAATGTGTATATATAGACCTTCTGAATTTTCAAAGGCCGCTACAGACTTGAGAACGAAACAAGCGTACCAAGACTGACACCAGGGATAGATTCATCCATACTTGATTCAGTAGCTTATGATACGAGAGTTGCCAGGCCTTGCTAATTAACATCTCGTACATCCACTGGCCCTTGTAGCATGCGTGAAAATTTCGTAATGAAGTTTGAAGATAGCATTGAAATCTGATATTGCAGAGTGTCAAGGATTCTTGATCAACATTCTCTACTGGAGAATTGAGTTGTTATTATCAAACATCCAGTTAGGTGAAGTTGATGAGACCTGTGGTCGTTTGAAAAGGGAAGGTTAATACAACAAGAGGAAAAACCGCTCACATCATCACCATACTTTTCCCTCCACTAGCATCCTCTCTCATACATAACACTCGCCATCTCTCAACACCAGCAGAAATATCATCATAGAGCTCCTAAATAAACCGAATATATTTCAAAACCACTCCCAATGTGTACCTTACTGCTCCCCCTTCCCCGCGACCGCTATCGCAACCGTTCTTACGATCCTTACTACAACCGCTCTCGTCGTGTCCGTGCCCCAATTCTTCGCTCCCGACCTTTTGCACCGTATCCTCCAGCTTTGATTGTCGCTCCAGGTGGTCGACGTCGCCGACGTCGGTATTTATGAGGTCCCTGCGAATTTCGGAGTGATGTATGCCTGTATTGCCCAGATGGGGGACTTTGGCAGGATGGGGTGGCTTGTAAGTGGATAGCTTAAAACGATGGAAGTTCAATATTGACTAAAAAGAAAGTAGTAAGGGACGCCTTCTTCAAGCATGCTACGAAAGTATGGCCTTCTGATCAAAATGCATGGTATCCTTAATCAGGATCTCACCATGCACATCGATGCGCTGTTGGAAGGAAACAAAGTTTATGGATGGTGCTCAATAGGCAAGATGTGTTCCCGAGCCGGCGTTTGGGTTTCGGTGAAGCTCTGGCATGGCTTGGACATGTGAGCTAGGGTGAATGCAGTGAAGATGCATGTTCTGTTTTGTTAAGCTGTTTTCGTCCCTTTGTCATAGAAACGTACTGTTGCGGCGCAGACGGCAAATCAGATTGGATGCACACATGTCGTTGAGAAAAATAAAGTAAAAGTAGCCTTCAAATGACCATTTCATAGGCTTGTGCTTCTGTATTAAACCCATATCTCGTTCCTATAATGATTACTTGTCAAGATGTGTAGACAAATCCCTCTCATCCCAAGAGTTCCATATCCTGACCCATCCCAAACATGAACCTCATTGAATCCGTCCTATCCTCCCAATCATAATCTGCCAGGCACCGCCCGAGACCTATCTAATCCGCACATTACCATTGGCACGTCCCAATCATCAGTTCGCTTCTTGTTGAAGCCCATAATTCGTCTAAAGTGTAAAATCCGTCCCGGAGAGAATAACGCCATCCTATGGGGGGGGGGGTATCATAAATGCTTGTAAAGGAGAGACTGAAAAAGTAAAACAAGATATCTGAATGTCGAGATATCTTGAGCTGATGGATGTATCGTTACATCCACACGGCAAAGAAGAGCATGACAAGCACTAGGGCGATACTAGTGCATGCGATGTGTTTTCGTCCAGAAAATGCTTGGTTGTCTTGAGCTGGTTCGGACGTGACAGGGGTAGATGCCGTACCGTTACCAGCGGAGCTGGTAATGTCATTGGACGATGCCAGATTGAGTAAGTAGCTGAGACCTCCATGGGCGAGAGCCTTGACGTTGACTGATGCGACTTCAACCAATGATGCCTTCATCGGGCTCGTAGTAAACTTTTCCGACAGCGGCACCTGTTTTGTAGTGTCACATCCGCCGATAAGTCGCTCTCGGTGCGGGAGACGGGACGCGACGCCTGTAAGGGTGTGTTGGTCAGCTGCATGATCACGCCAAGCAAGGTCGGGATGCCTAAGATGGAAGCGACCATGCCAAAATTCCCAGCAAGAAGACTCACCATGCGTCGCGAAATGTGATGCACCAGCAGGAGGCAGCCGATCTTGAGATATGTGAACGACGTCGACGGCCAGAGACAATGATATGAGTGCGCAAAAGAATATGCGCAGCAGTGACACTGTTGGGCGCATTGTTGCGACTGGTGATTGTGTGTAAGTGATGAGCTGCCGCGAGTGGGTTCGTTCGTAGTGGCGCAATCGCACGTCGTGGGGTCGCGAGATGAGGTATAACCTCCAACAATGATTGAGCTGCTCAACTCTCGAGTCTTGTCTTGATAGCGACAGTCGTAGCCAAAAGCGAAAATTCAATTTCGCTTGGGGTTTTTCGTAAAACCCTCCTCTTATTCCAAGCTGGGGAATCTGATAATCTCCCGTCCAAAAAAAAAAAAAAAAAGGTCACTTCTGGGTAAGATAAGCCCAAGCTAGATAATACCCAAGAATGCGACTCTTTTCGTTCGGTCCTCTTCGTTCTGTCGATGGAATTGGTGAACCAAATCTATCAGGTGTAATTAGGCAAGACCTCTCGCAGTCTTTATGTTCGTGGGATAAACTGAAGCGACAGTAATTATGGAGATATGGGGGAAGCGAAAGAGATAAAGGGAAAAGATGTAGATGAAAGAGAAGAAGAAAGCTGGTTATTCAAGAAACGAGAAGAGAGTATCGGTCCGAGCCTCCTTGAATCAGAAACACCCTTCAGAAAAGCCCAGGATTTTTTCTCTTAGTGTCAACCATGCCTAAGCTTTGGCACTCCTTCTTTCTCCTCATCTATTTTTTCGTTCGCATCGGCGCTTTCCTTGTTGACTTGGCCCTCAAAGCTAGAGTAAAACTTATTTAGCGCTGTTTCCGATACCATTCTATTCTCCACTATTCCTCCCCCTTCCCCCCCTTCCCTTCTTTTCCTTGATTATCGACGGGATAGTGGGCCCATTTCCTTCTAGATCTGCTGGTCAATTGGTCAATCAACGATCCATCCCACTTGGAAAAACTCGACGACAGCTGCTCCCTTGGGGGCTGCAACCAATTAAACCCCCTCAGTTTACCACTTGTCAGAGCCTTCCTCCCGTAGCCTTCCCCCTCCACCCTTCTCCAAAAGCACAAAGCTCCTCCTGCAGGGGTTGAAAGCAAGGCTCTGTGCGTTTGTATCTGTTTGTGTAAGAGCACTAGGAGGGTTTTGCAGTGCAGCTCTCTCTCGGCTGACGACAAAGCGTGGTATTGCAGATGGAGTATGCACGAAGGGTAACAGGGAAAACTATGGGAAAGGGTTTCTGTCTGTTCTTTTCTACGTAATGTAGTTAGATTAGGTCATTTACCGATAACAGCGAACACTCATGGAAAGTCGTTAGATCATTTCAGACATGTTATGTGAAATTCCGAGTCAGTCCATTATGGGCATACCTATCCAATTGGTGCTGCCTTTGACGTGACCTCCCAATAACAGAACGCCCCTGAAAATATACGGCACCCAAACTCGTGCAGTAGAGGCTCTGAGCCGCGCGTCCCATTGACTAATAACACGCATGCACACACTTTATCACAACTTTCTCTCCATTTTCTTCTTCCCTTTATCCTTAAGAATAAACATCAAGCATAAAAGACGAGTTTTTATATAAGCATACCTAGGGTCTAACTACGCGGCTACCGCGCGTCCTCTTCCAGTTTTGTTCTTGCTTACCATAAGGCAGTCTTGTACCGCTCTTCATCTGTTTCCACCTTTTGATCCTCCACCCCTCCAAAGCCGAACCCATGCTGCATCTCCCCCACATCACGAGAATCGTTCATGACGTACACTTGAAATCGTTTCTGTCTCGATGATTCAAAATAGATGATGGGGGTTTCCCGGATTGAGGATGAGGGCGGAAAACCAATCGAGTTTCCCATGCAACGCCCGCAATGGGATGGGATATCTTATCCACGGTCAAAAAGCAGGCTTTGCTGAACAAGAATAGCTAGCTTTTGAATTTTTATCTTTTTTTCCAAGCATTTTTGCTGAGAAACCGGTTGAATTGACGCTTGCAAAATCGCCTTTCAATAATTTCCACCGCTTAGCTTCAGACAGCTAGCACCGCGCATCTCCATGCATAGCATCTCGATTTCTTACCCTCTTGGCGTGCCCGGGAGCAGTGCAGCACAACGTGGGATCTGCCAATCCAGATGAACTGCAATTGGTCATCTTGTAACCCATAAAGTTAAGGCTCAATTCTCTATATCTGCCCAAAGCCGGCACCAGTGGGTGATCATCCCTCCATGGAACCATATGGCCCAATCTGCGAAATACCTCAGCTTGGCACTTCAAAACTAATCTCGTCTCGAGCAAGTCGCGTAAGGCAGCGGGCTGGCGTTTCTTTCATGTGAAGACTTGATAAGTGGCGCTCCAGATCGCTATTTCCGTGCTTTCCAATCCGCTTGCACTCATTTCACCACAATATTGATAAGCTTACTGATCAGATACTTTGGTCCCCTGTTATTGAAAACTGGTCTCACATTCCCTTCCTATCAAAGACTCCTCATACATATGCGAGACAAATTGGTGCCAGATACAATCAACTAATCCGACCTCCTTGCACGCTCAACTGACCCAGATCACTATTTCTCCATAATGCAACCCTGTTCATTGTTCAGATAAATCTCAGAAGGATCCAGATTCGAGAGGTAATTGGTATGAGGCTGAAAAAAATATAAAACATATCCCAAAAACTGCTAGATTGCCAACCAACGCCTAACTTATACACTTATCCAACTAATGTCATTCCTCGTTCCGGCCTGTCGTAAAGGTCGTCAACGTCGTTATATCTCTATTTTCTTAGGCCTATCCTACTCCTCCGTTCTATGGACCCATCGCATAGAGTTGGCCCGGTTGAACGCTTGGTCTGGGCTGATATGCCGTATTCCGTGACCAGCTGCCTTGCGACCTGATTGGTTGTGGGCTTGATGGTCCTGCATTATATATGCCATCAGCATCAGCTTCGCTGCTCGTGGTTGTCCGGCTTGTTTGTGAATATCCTCCGCTGCTGCTGGTACGACTGTGCTGGTACGTCCGTGGCGTACCATACGCAAAGTTGGGTCGTTGCTGTAGAGGGCCTGTCATGCCGTCACCGTTTGCCTGCAACTGTAGCCGGCCAAAGGATTGGCTGAGGCCGTGGGGATACTGATGTACGCAGTGAGGCTCTGCCGTTCCGCACACCTCGGTGACAATCTGATAGATGCGTTGCTGCACCTCGATCGCAGCTGGTCGATCGTACGGGTTCATGGATAGCATGCCTGTGACCACGTGTAGCACAGGCATGACTCCTCGAAAGATGTGTGCCGCCTCCTTGCCAGCTGCTGCGTTTTTCGTAGCATCCTTTGCCAGGCTTGACATCCATGACTCAACTTGCCCCAGGTTTTTGTGGAACGAAGTGTCCAACACAGCACCGCCTCGTCCGGCCGTTTTATGCTTTGCTGATCGAAAAGCTGCGAATTTGCTTGTTGACTTTTTGACCAAGAACGACAAAAGTTCCAAAATGATGCACCCTAGGGAGAATATGTCGGCTTGTTGGCGGCTCAGTTCCGGGTTAGATGCAATGAGCATGCCAGCAGCAGGGTTTGCCATGTCATATGACGGCATGATACCGAAATTCCCATTATCAGGCCACGATGGATATCCCCCGGTGTTAGTGAATCTGCCAGGCGGGCTCGAAGCTCCTGCCGGGCGCGGCCACTGCTCAGGGGCAGCATAGACATACTGCTCGCGGTCAAAGGATGATTTGTCGGCGTGAAGAATGACGTTCTCCGGTGTGAGTCGGCTCGAGTCAGAAAAGAAGATGTGGTTTCGGTTGGTGAAGAATATGGTCGACGGTTTGATGTAGCCATGGGATCGATTCTTGCTATGAAGATAGCACAATGTATCAACAAGACATAGTATCCAGTTCATAATCAGCTCTCGGCGATCCTTCTTGGACATATTTTTGAAGGAAGAAGGTGTCGTAGTGAGGAAAGACTTGAGGCTGAAGTCGCTTGGCGGAGTAAACAAGACGTAGCCTGATCCCCGCTGGATATAGGATGCCCAATATGAGACCATGTGTTCGTTCTGCAACCTCCTGATGTCCTGTATAATGTTGAGAAATTCCTGCTGCGGTATGGAACCAGGTCCGGTCCCGAGATTGTATCGCCTACGGCAGAAGATTGAACCTGGCACATTAGGAAGCCTCACTTTTTCAACCACCGAGGATTTGTGGGACGATAGTGAGGAGCGCTCAATCACGTCGACGGGTACCACTTCGTGTTCGTTGTAAACTAAATGATCAAGATGCTGGAGTGGTTTCAGGAGGTAGTGAAACTGCCGCTGGTAAAACTTGCGTTCAACCTTTTCATCACGAGTGGCAGTCAGGCGAAGACGGTCCACGTCCTCGAGGGCAACCGGTAACTCTGCATCATCCCATCCATCATCAATAACACCAAAGATTTGATCCGGGACTCCGAGGTCGACAAGAATCAGGAAAAGTCGTGGAGCATCGTTGATTATACTCTCCCAATAGGTTCGCTCGGTGAGGTCCTCATCGCCAAAGGCAACGGGACGGTCTAGTCGCTCGATTTCATCAGGGAGGAGTTGACCGAGGACAAATTTCCGAGTCACGGTAGCTTCAATGCGAGAATCAACCCACCACATGCCCATTGTTGGTGCCCCGAGTTGCTGTCGACGAGTGTGGATAGAGTGAGATGGTTACACCTCGTGGCCTGGTTCTTTCAGTTTTTAGGAGCAATTCTATGCGAAGCCAAGGTTTTGAGGCGTATGTAGTTGTTGAAAATCCAAGAAATCTGAAAGGGCTTTCATGAGGGCCAAGTTCTTGAGAGGTTATAGCTTGAAGCAACGTGGGAAATGGACAGCCGGGATTCAAGGGCTCGTCTCGTGGATCGTTGCATGGCACAGCACTAAATGGCCTGGCCTGGCCTTATGCCTGCGTCTGTCTGTCTGTGCACTTTGATTGATGCGAAGCGCTACCGAGGGTGACAAGGTGTCAAGGGCGCAAGAAAGGCTTATCTTTTAAGACAGTAAGAGGGAGAGGGGGTTGTCGTTGTGAGTGATGGATCCAAGGATGGGGATGAAAGCAGCTAGTAAACCAACTTGATGGTGAAGAGACCATGAAATTGACCAGGGTTGTCCGCGTGGCGGCGGGCTGGCGAAATGGATCATGACTTGGGGTGCCCGCCGGCGTGAGGATATGATTGGCGGATGGAGGGTAAGAACGGGCGTAGATAAGAAAAGTCGAAATGATTGGGATGGCCATCGCGGCAATGGCTGCGACTTTGCTGGTGAAATAATTTGACATGTAGACATGCTGGAAAATTGAAGATTATTTATTAGAATGCATTTCCGGGTAGAGCTGCTATCGTCTGTCTGGTCCGAGCAGTTGATATCGTCAAGTGTTTCTCTCATGCCTTTGCTGTGTCAGAATACGCTTTCATGACTTGTTCTTTTGGCGTCATGATAGCGGGCGTTGGATGTTACTGAGTGGGACATCGGACGGGCGTACTAAAACAAATGAGAAAGACAAACTACACAAATAATTTTCATGCTCGTGGCTTGTGGAACGTGCCGTAATTGCTCAACAACAAGCAACCGTCGGGATTGTGCGAAGGCATGTAATGGGTGCGAAGTTGCGGGCGTTGAGAGACGCCCAAAAGAGCGTCTGGATCCATTGAGAAGTCAGCACCGTTGTATGAGACGGCCCCTGATTCCCCGCCATTGTATCCCACCTGTCACCAGGGTTGGTGTTGGAGTGCTATGAGGAATGTTCTGTCGATTCAATCACCATCTAGTTGAGATGATTTCAACACAATCATGGTAAAAGACAGAGAAGGAGTCGCAGTGCAAAGATGAAAGGCCCCGGGAATATCAAACTGCAAGAGTATTTGATCGTCTCCTGCTCGGTGACTTTCGCCTAATTTTTGGCAGGTACGCACGGGTACAAACTCGGGGAATGCCCCGGATGGTCGGATGTCTTCAACCTCCACCTTTTACAAACAAGCATTTCATGGCTCAGCAAATAACAGCTCGCGACCTCTTGTTCCCTGTCATGCCTTGTGATCCCCGACGTTCCGTCTACCATTAGACGGGCGTAGCCGCTTTCTTGGTGTATGACGGGACACCAATACGGTCACCAACCCGATCACGAGGTTGACCACTCTCTCCGTATGATGCTGCTTTCAACATCTTGCGCCATCCTTTTTTTCGCCCTTTGGATGTCGCATTCGTGATGCCAGACTCAGCATTTCAATGCCCTTCTAGACGGGATAACATGGCTTTACATGAATCAGCTACTTGGCAACCTTTGCAAATTCCAACAATGATGTTAATGGTCTGCTACTACACACATGTCCTAGACGGCCGTACGACATGTTTTATGCGCCCGCAATGCCCTTGTAATCTCTTCTTTTATTACGTCGCAACGTATGTCGTGCTGCGTTGACGAGTGCGGACTTCGAGTGGAACTGTCTCCATGATGCAAAGCTGCGCATTCATCCCAAGCTTGCCATAATGACAAGAGTCAAACGATGTGATGTGATTCAAGTTGCGCTGCAGCCGCTTTATCGAAACGAACACTACTCTCTTCAACAGGGGTTAAGTTTTTGCGTTGCACATGGCTTTGATGACTTGCAGCAGCCATTCATGGCAGCAGTCAACCAGCAGACTGTCTGTTAGGCATGCCAGATATGTCGTCTTGATATCTCACAGGTTATCGGTTTTGTAAGGTTATTATTAATGTAATCGAAGCTATCATCCCGCAGCCGCTCGCTTCTGCATTTGATATCTCTTTGTTCAGCGTTGCTCTTATACCCGATGATACAATATCCAGAGCTTATTATTGGTCAACCCATCTTCCTGGATTCATCACTTCTCTGCACAGCCCGCTGGCAAAGAAACCCCCGTGACGTGGGGGCTCTGCTTCATGGGACAGCCACAGTGGAAGCAGCATCGTCCTTTGTAACTGACAACGCTGGCTGTGGATGGAACTTCCGACGGAGGAACAGGCGTCGGTATTAAAGTCTAGTCAGCTGTGCTGGTCAAATTGAGCGTGACACGCGGTAGAGAGTGCGGTGGTGATAGTTATTTGTACAAGATTAAGACTTCTATACCGGCCTAATCGACGTATTCGGTTCGGATTGTAGCCAGAACGGTAAACCCTCATAACGTTATTGTATCATGCCCCCCAAAGATCTTAATTTGACGCCAGCGCCAGACCATCTCAACCTCTACTCAATCTTTTGACCGGTTCTCCCCACGTATGTCTTCATACCACTATCCACGCCGGCTATCCATCTTACCAGAACCTGGGCTCCCACGGGCAAGACATTGAACCAGTCAATCCATCTTGCATACAGTGGCATCGCAACCGTCAGGCCCTTGCCACTATCTATCGCAGCCACAATCTCCTTGGTCACGTCCACGGGTTCCACCACAGGCGCAAAGAACGAGTTGGGTGTCTGAACACCGTGGAACAGAGGCGTGCTCAGCTGGCCGGGCGTCACAAGAACAGTCCGGATCTCAGGATGGCTCTCGCGGAGCTCGGCTGTTAGACTGCGGTGTAGTGCCGTGATGCCCGCCTTGGCTGCGGCGTAGTCGGTTAGCTGGGCTGCGCCTACTGTGCCAATGACCGAAGAAATGTTGACGATGGTACCACCGTTGCCGCTGCGGATGATGGCAGGGAGGAATGCCTTGAGACAGTAGAAGGGACCAAGGAGGTTGGTGGTAATACTACGGTCAATCTCATCCAGAGAGAGGTCGAGAAGAGGCTTTCCAATCACCACAGCGGCATTATTGATTAGCACGGTAGGTGTGCCGAGCTGTTGAACGTGTTAGCAGACGACAATCTTCAAGAGAAGGAAAGTGAGACATACATCTTTCTCAATCTCGTTAGCCACCTTGGCGACCTGCGCCTTGTCGCCAACATCACACTTGTAGAACGTAATCCCCCTCGCCTCCGTATTCTCCATCTCATTCACATCCAGCACAGCCACTGTCGCACCACGCATACCGTACACCTCAGCAACGAGCAAGCCCAAACCGCTCGCACCACCAGTAATCACGATAACCTCCTCACTCAGATCGATCTCACGAGGAATTCCATGAGCGATGCGCTGGTTGACGATGTTGGCCATCCAGCAGAGCGTGGTGAAGGTGGCCCAGCCAATGGCGGCAATCATGGGAGGGGCCTCCCATTTCACGGTCTGCGCACGGAAGCATAATACAATGATCCAGCAGACAAAAGGATGAAGGAGAGTCGTGTTGAGGACTTTGAGGAGCAGATCGATGGACAGAGGGGCAAACCACGAGTCTCGCTGCGGAGGACGTGGGTAGTGCGCTGAACCTGGCATTATGTATATAGTAGTGGCAAACAATGGAAAATGAAAAATGAAAAACTGAAGATTCTCTGTCGCTTTTTCAATGAGGTTCAGGATCGATGCACGTGGCTGGTTAAGAGAATGTGTGTAAAGAGATGGGATGAATGAAAAAAAAGGTGGTTGTGGATGAGACGACGTTGCGTATGAGCATGTGGTGGTGAGACGAGCTGTGTCTCTAAGCGCGGAGCCCCTGGTTTCTTGGTACGAGTGTGGAGTCAACCGCCATATCATATGGCACAGGACGGCTTAAGCATAGGTCTTGTTTCGACAACGCCATTCGATGTGTCTTAATTTCTGTTAGGTTCTGAAACTTATAGTCAAGTCCAGTGTTGTTTCAAGGTACGCTGATCATGTGCTGTCACTAGTATCTAATACGAATGGGTGTATGTATACTGTCCTCCTTAATCACTGATCGGTTCTACTCCCAAAGCTCAATATACGGAATTACAATGCTTTTGATTTATATAGTCGAGTTAAATAATACAATATTGTTACATCCATGTATGTTCAAGCACATATACAGTTATTTACATCTAAGTATTCGTACAAGCCTCACAGCTATTCTCCTTCACCTTCTACCTCCATTATTAGGACGCTTGCCAAAGATCTCCCTATGATCCCTCTCTTCCGCCTCACGGTTCTTCTGAATCGCTCCCTGTCTTTGGACGTGGAAAGACGGGTCTCGTGTGATACCCTCTTCACGCCATTTCTTGGGTGGTTTGATGCCCAGGGCAGCCTTCCTCTCCCAGACACTTTTACCACGACGTTCCCATCGTTGAATACGTTTCTTCTCCTCCGATACTGTGGGCTGCCACTTGCTTTTGAGAATACGGCGGATGACTTCGGGAGACACCTCAAACTTTCTCGCTAGGGCGGGGGTGGTGTAGATGTCGGGGAACTGGGCATTGAGGGCACGTATGCCTTCGAGGGCATCTGGGGAGAGACGTTTCTGAGGTCTCCAGCCTTCGGGAAACTTTTCTTTCAAGGCAGCTCTCTGAGCTCGCCATGTAAATTCCTGCCCTGGGTGATAACCTGCAGGGAATCTCATTTTTCCAGCTTGAAACGGTCGGGACTCTGAGGAGTGTTTCTCGTCATCCTTCTTCTCAAACTTCGTGTTCTTGTTGTCCTGAGAGAACCTTGGCTGGAATGGCTTTGGTTTGTATTCGGTCGACGACGACATATATTTCTTTTTCGCCGGTGGTTTAGAGGCACTGAAAGGCTTGGTTGAACGCGGCCTACCGAAGGGCTTGCGAGAGGCGACATGCTTTGGTGATTTGGTCGAGGGCCTAGTCTCGTCAGTGTTTGGCGAAGACGATCCAGGTTCCTTTGTCGGGGTAGAAGAGCCGGGAGCATCGGGTGACGCTTCTTGGTTCAGATATCTTGAAGCATGAAGCAAGCGAGTTTGCTGGGTGAAGGCTAACCCATCATGGCGAACAGAATGTGTAAAAAGTGGCGATTGCAATCGGAGTAGCGATGGTGTGTTTTCGACCTTGTGAACTTGTTTAAGTCCTTGGATGAATATCCTCAGCGGTGTCACACGACATGTACAGCTCATACTGGCGGTTTGGGACTGCGTATATGTCCGCGATGGCCTAAGCAAAAAAATCGATGGCCAAATTTGCTAACGAGACTTCTTCCATGATGAACGCCAGGGGCCCTGAAAGTGGGGCGTGGTAAAACCATTTGTCCTACCCTGGACTGTGATGACTCGGCGTCGGCGATAGGTAAATCCGTTATGCCGGATATATCCCGGTATCATTGCAGGGGTGTCTTGATTACTGTACATGCCAAGAAAAAAGGTTAGCTTCGTCGGTCCTCTGGCATGTGATCAACTTGGAAGAACATTCCCCTGCGATTAACCTGACCAGACATGCATTCTATGATCAAGACTGGCATCCCTCGTGCATCCACCACATCATGATTGACCGACAGAAAATCCACGGAACGACTCCTTCCCCTCATGAAATGGGTACCGTCCCCAGCTAAACTTGCAGGCGTATTCGTTTCTGCGACCTTTTTGCACAACACGTCAACTTAGCAAAATGGACCATGAATATAACCCCTCAAGGTATCGTGCATATTACGGTCCTTTAGCAAGGGTGCTATTCGCCAATGCCCTCTGCTCATTTGGCTGCAGAATTGCAGAATTGCATCTGTCTTTACCCGTTGGTTGGTTTGGCCCAGTTCTTTGTGGTGTCATGATGCTCCGGGACCCCAACCCACAGAGCCCACTCACCCTAGTTTAATGCGCCATTAGTTGGAACTGGTACATGGAAAATGCAGAGAAATGAATGGATTTGCCAGAAGAGGTACTTTTCGATATGTTCTTTTGAGGTGTTTTCCCTCTTGACAGTACCCGGCAGCTTGGTGCAAGTTTCCCGGGTACAGAGGCGAACTGACCACACCTTTCCAGGTGCATTTGCACACCCTCTCACAAAACTCGTGCCGTCATCGCACTCATCATCGATTTCTGGACAATTCCCGTGTTAGGCCGCCCCCTCAAACTCTGTCAATGCAGTGTATTACCGTTTTGGATGTACTGTATATCCGGATAGGCTTAACCATCGCCCAGCGTTGTTCTCCGCAATCATCATCTAGATCGAGCATGACTCCACGACGGGTTCAATTGTGCTATCGAAGACGCTCGACTCACCGGGTGATCCATGTCAGTCATGCTAGCAAGGATTCAACGTCAGGTCGCCGGCTTTGCTGCAGATTCAGACATGGGCTACTTCCAAACCTTTGAATTCGTTATCCACGACCAGCAGCGTTGTATTTATTGGTTTACGCATTACATACAGTTCAGGCATGAGGCTTGAACCCGAACAGGCTAAAGCGGGATTCGTCCAGCTCACCATGCAGCGACTCTGAGACAAGAGTTACATTCTGTTCTGAATTCTTGATGCTGAGTTGATACCTCTCCATCGGGAGGGTCTGAAGACACGGGTCAAGTACCGAGGCAGACCAGAGTTGCATTGACAGACGACCAGGGATGAGCAACAATTTTGCATCCAAGGTCCTGTTCCAAATCTTTTCCAGAGAAGCCTGGGGCACGACGGCTTTAATGCAGTTTTAGCCCGTCACCCTAGCCCTCCTAGGTTCGGAATATAGCCCTTTACAAGAAGGTGGCCGCGAAGCGGAAACAAGCTGGTTGAATCCGCGGTGTCTCTACCGAAACTCCACGTAAGCCCAAGCCAGAATGGGCTTAATATTGGCCGGTATTGGGCTAAATACTGCAATCTCGGCGTCCTTCCAAAGCCCGGGTATTCCTAATTTGCAAGTGTTGGTTAGTCTAGTTGATCTTCAGTCTTCATCTCTGCCATCTATCATCTTTTGCATGTTACTGATGCCATGAAAATACCTCCGGAGCCCTGTCGCCACCACATCAGGTTTGACTCGACTAGCCGTCCATCTGCCCACCCAAAGCATCTTGTTTCTCTTTCTTCTTCCTGTCAAGTGGGGATCAGTCCGGTGATTGTCCGCAAGTCCCGTCTAGTTGATGCACATCGAGTTTTAACCACAGACGAGTGGCATGATGAAAGTGGGAGCCGTCGTTTATTCTACTCGCTCGAGAGGGGTGGTTGCAACAGAGGCGAACAAGTGTTTACCGTCATGCATCAAGTCGTACCGTCACTGGTCCGAGAGGACCCCTTTTTGTTATCTTTCTCGAGAGCTAGGATTCCTGGGATTTCATATAAGTTGCCGTCCATGAACCCTCCCTCAATTTGAATTGGCTTGGTGTTCACTGCATTGCAAGTATTCCACCTGCTTCTTCCTAAACCGCTTTGAATATGGATCTTCCTCGTCCTGCATCCCAAGGATCCAATGACGCTAGAATCATCTGGGGTCACAAGTTTAATTGGACTACCGACCATAAGATCGCTCCTGAGATCGCCCCCCTGCTCTATTCCTACGATGAGCTAGCTACCGAAGCCTTGGACCGTCTTGATGAACTCTCCCCACCAAAGTCCAAGTCATGGAAGTGTCCACATGGCGCTGGAGAAGGCCAGAGAGACCTCTATATGTTACTACAGAAGCATGCTGGTGATGATGAAGTGCTCGGCAAGTTATGGAAAGAAGCCTCGACAGTCCCTGAGTGGGTAGACTGGGATCAAATTGAGCGTGGTCAACGAGTGGTATACCAATTCAGCGGACAGATTCTTCTTGGTGTTAGTCTAGAATTCAACAGCCCAGATGATTGTCAAGTACAGATTCAGCTAACGTGACACAAAAGCTTCTATACAAGTCCTTACTGGGAGGCATGGGTGCATACCGTGTCGTCGAGACCCTATCCCGCACAGGTGGTTTCGGAGTTCGAGTTACTCGACGTCGTCTTCTAGAAACTCTCCAGCACTTTATGGAAGTCATTGAAGATCTCGACTCTGTCAAACCAGGGGGTAAAGGATACGTCTCTTCAGTCCGCGTACGACTTCTTCATGCATCTGTACGACGTCGACTTATGCAGCTTGAACGTGAACGGCCAGGATACTACGACACGGAGAAATGGGGTGTTCCCATCAACGATCTTCACTCCATAGGTACCATTTCCGTCTACTCAGTAGCAATCATATATATGGCTCTCCCTCGTCAGGGCATCTTTCTCTCAGATCAACAAATCACAGATTATCTCGCCCTCTGGCGCTGGGTAGGCTACCTTCTCGGCACGCCGGTAGACTGGATGGCTACGCCAGCCCAAGCCAAAGTCATGATGGAGTCCGTCATGACATCCGAGATGGCACCATCCGCCAACTCTCGCATCCTCGCGAACAACATTCTTACTGCAGAGGCTCATGTCCCGCCTCTATACGCCCCCCGTGAACTCCTCGCCGCACAGGCATACCGCATGAACGGCGATGATCTAGCAGCCGCACTGGGTATCGAGAAGCCCGCCTGGAAGTATCGCGCCATCGTTTGGGTGCAGTGTTTTGCACTTATGTTCCTGAGCTATACCTACCCTTGGCTACCAGCTCACATGCAGCGAGATCGAGATAGGGTACGTTACACTAAAAACCACTGACCCACAGCCAATCGTTTCACCCTCTTTAGAATCTCACTAACACGTATGTTGTGCAACAGAGGTTCAAGTCTTTTGCAAACCACATGATACATAAATCCGTCGACGGAATCGGTGAAAAGTGTTTTTTCGACTTCCAGTACCTCCCACGTATCGGCATGCTCACCGAGCTGGGGGAACCCAGCGATGTCCAGAAACAGCAAAAGGCGAATGGCGCGGCCGGTCCGCTGATGCTGGTCACGCGAAAATTCATGCAGTTACGCTCGCGGGCTCTGGTCGTAGTCGGCGCAGCGCTGCTGGGAGTTCTGGCCATTGCTGGCATGGCCAAGTATGCCGGCTTGGGTCTGGGAATAGGACTTGGAATGAGTTCCGGTGTGGAGGGGTGGTTGAGGAGGATGCCGCAGTATGCTGTTCTGCTGCATAGTCGAGGTTGATGATGCTGGGTTAAAGAAAGGAATGATACTATAAATGGGCTGAGTTGGCTGAACGAAGAGATAGATGATGATTGATGATAGCATTTACGAGCATGATTTAGGATATATTAAGCGATACTAGGATAAATTGAATCACGACATTATTTTCATAATGAAGACGGTCTGTTTTAAAATATGACAGTCACTTGTTTTGTTATGACTATTTCAATGCTAATCCAGTCCACATCATGCAGACAAATAATTACTTATAAAAAAAGCTCTTTTACCCAAACTCCAAGTATCAGACCAAGTTGTAAACCCGCTAATGACAATGCCTCACTCCAGAGTGCCAATGTGCCCATTTATCCGGATGTAGTTCTCCTCTTTACCCAATAACGCCAGGAAAATAAAAGCGCCCAGCTAGGCAGAAACATGCATTGCCCGGCCATCGTGTCCTCGATTTGTAGTTGCTGTGGCGAACTGTCTTAGGCATCGTGCATCAACTCGACAGGTGGACGGGCAGTGTGTGCCAGGATGGGCTTGGACTCTGCCACGGGGCTGAGCTCAACAGGCTCATCCGTCATGTCCTCGACGAAAACAGCAGGCATGCTGCTCTCCTGCTCGGGCTGGTAGATGAGGGTGGATGAGCGAGATCGGGTGCGACGGGCCAGAGCAGAATCAGGAGGTGTGACGGGGGATTGGTTGCCATCCTCGACGGGTCCTGGGCGGTGATGCAACTTGGCGAGAGCTTCAGCGAGGTCCTCAGCGTGGACGAGCTTGTTGGGGGCGTCCTCGAGTCTGACCTCCCAGCCATGAGGAGGGCTTGGGGGAGGGGAGATGAAGAAGAGCTTGCCGGCGTCAGGAAGGGCGAGATGCTCGTCCTTTCGATCCACGGGTGTAGGTCTTCCAAAGTAGACCTTGCACTGGTGGCCCATGACCATCTCACAGTCCCAGATCTGTCTCACGGCGATGGCATCATCCTCGTTGAAGAAAGAAACGATAATGCGACGGAACGACTTGAGAGGAGCAAAAGCGTGGATGGGAGCCGTATGGGAGATGAGGTCGCGGATGGTCTCGAGGTTCTCGGGGAGGAAGATGGCGGGATCGTCGAGGTTGGTGAAGAGCAGAGTGTTGGAGGGAGGCGTAGGAGGGGTGAGAGGTGGGAGAGATGAGAGATCAAGACTGAGGTTGGAGCGTCGAGAGACGGAGGAGGAAGAGCGAGAAGGACGTGTTGAAGGCTCCATTGTTGAAGGTTGTGATGTGGTTGAAGAGTAGAAGTTAGGGTGGTTGGTTGATGTCGGAGATGTTATGATGGACGTCGAAGATGCGGTTGACCAGGTTTATAGGTGTTCCTGAATATCTTTCTTGGGAGGCGTACAGGGAAGAGTTTCTGATGTCTCTTTGAGGTCAGGATGGTAGTGAGTGGTTGTTGTAGTTTGTTTGTGTTATTCTGGTGCTATCAAGAAATCGTAGAACGAAGCGGGTGGCTGCATTATGTATGCCGTGGGCCATTCGATGGCGTTCTCTCTAGGTACAGTAATCCGGTCCTCCCTCTGGCTGCTTGAACTCAGCCTCCTCAACCACTAACGTTAAAAATTGGAGAGGGGGGAGCAGTACGTACTGTGACCAGAGGGGGAGGAGACGGGGAGGCCCTTGTCGAGAATGGGGAGGCAAACAAGGCGAGTTTCCTCGGGGTGGAGCCCGGGATAGGGAAAGCACAGGCCAAGGAGGGCAGTGCAAAGCGGTTCCAGCTGCAGATGCGGTTTCTGATCCACTTGTAGCGCTGGGGGGATGTGATGTACTGAACCAGTTAGCACTCACCTTTGCACCAGTGTTTCTACTGCGTAAAAGAAAATCATACAGGTACATGAACGGCCACGGCGATGGCGATTGGAGAGTACATCCGGGTTTTGAAGGCACAGCAACTCGACAACGCTTGACATGTTTGCTTACTATCAAAAAAGACTAGACCACGTTCTTTTTTTTCTTTCTCATGATCAATTCTCCATCGTAAAAAAAAGGAGAATAACTAAGCCATGCTTTAGACTCAGGGGAACAGTTTGAGAAAAAATTTGTTGAGTTGAGAGAGAGGGCTGTGTTGTGGTTAGTAGGTAGCCGTAGCTTCTACCTTTTGCTGAGAACGGCGAAGTTTTTCTTTCTCTCCTCATGTCTTTCCACTTTGCAAAACAAGCCACAGAATTCGACTCCCATGACTTGTTCCCCTTCGCGGCGTTCGGGCAGTTGCCATGATGCTACGAGTCCCTGTGTCATGAGCCACAGTGATATTGCCCGTCACATTCATCCGCCATGTACATGTGTATGCTTTTCTCACCCCAACCTCGTCCATTGTCGAGTCTGATGATTATAATTTTGTAATACCGATCGGTTTCACAATCGAGATGATCAAATTGAGTAAAAAATGTAAAGTTACCAATCCATGATTCCACACAAATGTGCCATCCCCCCCCTCTCTTCCTCTCCCATCTTTTCTATCAACCCCCTGGTATCTTGCATCTGCGCTACTGCACTTCACCCGTGCATATCCCATACTGTTTTTTGTTTTGACTTTCCCTTTCCCTTCACAACCCCCATCTTTTCCCGGTCAAACTAAATGATGGGCGATCACGACCAGTCAGAGCCACGCGATTTTATGACCTCTTGAGTCGTGAGATGGAAGGGGGCTGTGCTGGTGAGGGGGTGACGGTGATAAACAACAAAGAGATTGTGTCTTGCGACTAGGCTACACCGCACATGCAAAGATGGAGTGTGTTGTGATTAGTTGTTCGATGTGTACTCTGTATGTGCATGGACAAATGATACTCCCGACAGTCCCGGGGCAATGAAAGATGTATCTTGAATCGGCCTTCCGCTCTAGGAAATATCCCTCTCCCATCCCCCATGAAGGATGAAGGGGGGGCTGTGACAACTTCGCGGACCGACATTGGATGCTGTTCACCTGCCTAGGCTTTGGTTGAAGTCCGAGTTGGCAGGTTTTGAACATGAGAGGAAGGTCAACATTACCAGAAGTTCCATTGCAATTCGAGTTTTACCCAGAGAGGATCGTCGGTGGACACGGGAAATAAGTTGAAGCGGGGATACAATCACTGGTTGTATAAACTAGATGTTATTCCTTATCATGATTCAATAGCAACAGCTACTCTGTTTTTGTTATGTCCTGGGGCGGGTTTGATGGATTGTGTCTATATGCTATCACGGCATCGCACAATCAACTCTTCCGGGTACAAACCTTCATCATTCGATTAATGATACGTGACATGCAACAGCAAGTAGAATAACACTTCTAATACCCTGTATCCGGATTCCATAGCTTTCCTGCCCCAAACCTCAAATCAACCAGTTCTCCATACCACTGTCACTCGCCTCAAGCACAAGCCACGTCTTCATTAGAACCGAAAAGCTCAGGTTCCACAAAAAGGCCTGCCTGCAAGGAACAAACAACCTGTGGCTTAGCATCCAGTCCAGCCCATTCGAACCCTGAGAAAAACGCCCCCCAACGAAATCGAAATCGACGTCACTCTCCAAGCAAGAATCCAGATTCAAGGCGAGGCCTCATTCCATTCCCTTAACAACCAAGGTATGAGGGTCATTAAACACGGGATACCGTATTTCGCCTGAACTCAGCCGCTCTAATTTACGTCTGATTAAACTCAGCCCGAATCGCGGAGCCATTTTTTAAGCCTTGTTCATTTGGTTGTTTGTCATTGATCCCGAGACATGGCGCAGCTCGGTTCTTTGAAATTACTAATGACGCGGATGGGAGGCCTTGAATCTTGAATGTCACTTATACAGCTGACGAATCACGAGGTCTACCATCAACTTACACGTCAAGGGTTGTTTTAACCTCATCAATCAACTAACTTGATAGTTTATAGTACATGTTCATGCTTACTATTGTTACAGTAGATCGCACTTCGCCCTGTCTTGCAGGGTCATGCGCACTACATCAGCTGAGAGCCTGGACCTAAACTTCAGCTCACACTTGGTATTGTTACGAGGTAGACTTGGCCACAATCCATCCGCTCAAGCTTGAAACCAAGCTTATCGAAGCTCAACACCGAGCTCTTCCACAAGCTTCTTACGAACGTCCTCATGGAAGCTGTTGGCCTCCTCGTTGGTCAGGGTCCTCTCCAAGCTGCGGTACACGATACGGTAGGCCATGCTCTTGCGCCCCGTCTTGGGATGTACGAACTCGTCAATCAGCCTGACGTCCTCGACTACGTCGCCGGCCACACCTCGAACCAATTCCATCACATCATTTTCGTGAAATGTGCCTTTCGTGTTGCCTCCTGCGGCTGTCGTGGAACTTATCCAGAAGGAGACATCTTTGGGACAGGGTGGGTATTTTGAAAAGGGAACAAATCGCTTGAGTTTCCCGAGGTTGTCTGAAACGCCCTGAAACTGGGATAGGAATCGGTTATCTTCGGACCAGAAAAGTCGGATATCGGGGATTTTGAACAGCAGCATGGCAATTCGATCGATACCAATACCAAAGGCCCATCCTAGACGGTCTGGTACGCCGGCATTGATAAAGATGTCTTGTTTAACCACACCACAGCCCAAAACTTCAAGCCAGTCACCAGCATAGTATACTTCGAGTTCCCATGAAGGGCTCGTGAAGGGAAAGTACGCTTCCACCCATCGCATCTGGAGTGGCTCATCCACAAAGTTGGGATCATCCTTGAGCGCAGCATTCTTGGCACGGGTGAAGATATCTACGACCATAGATTCAAGTGACCTCTTGAGATGTGTCGCAATAGCCTCTACCTCGGCGGCAGTGTGATGAGCATCCTGGAGGGGGTTGCGCTCGGGGTGCATGGTGGGATTCGGGTCGTCGACCTGGATTCCGTGTTTGGGGAGGTTCTCTATATCTCTCCATACTGCTGCAGCGATGTCCCCGTTGGGAACCTTGGTGCGGTCCCATGACATGGCACCTTCCATCTGGTGGAAAGCGGGATAGTGACTTCGGTCAATGGCATCACGTCTATAGACATCGGCGGAGACGAGGTAACCGTCACTGGCGTTCTCTCGAAAAGTATCAGCCTGGTGCGCGCTCGTATGCGTTCGAAGTAGGGTGCTCTCGTTGATGTAGTAAGTGTCGGACAGGGCACGGCCGGGGTGGTTCGCGGGGAAGCCGAGTGACTCGAAGTTCTGTTCGGTTGATACGACGGGACTAAGATCGTTCTTGTACTTGAAGGTAGGTTCAGGGAAGTTTGATTGCATGATCTGTCGGGTAATAGAGATGGGGTGGTCCTTTTGCAGATGAAGTTTTCTTGAAGTAGCATCGAGTACGTTGGAAGGGACGTTAAACCAGTCGGGATGTGTCTTGATGGTCTGTCCACGGATCGTCACCGTACCCTCTTTGGTGTTTGCTGAAGAGGCTACCAGATCAAGTCAGCCACACAAACAAACCTGGCTAGACTTTTACTTAGTGAGTAACCAACCTGATGAATATGTCCTCACGACATAAGCTGTTCGTAGCAAGCTAGAGCTCTGGATACGCTTGGCAGCGCATGCCATCTGCGGTAGGGTTACCCGAAGGCATCGCATGCCTCCAGCGTAGAGACTCATTTTCGTTAAAAGCTGCTAGAGCTCGACAATCACCTCGCAAGCCCAATCGCCCACACGTGAAACGCCAATGGCTAAAGTGCAGAGTGTGAAGAGCTCCAATGAGAGATCTCTTGATGTTCACCTTTTGGTGGGGTCCACACATCACCTTCCACTTTCACATTTGCAGGACAAAAAATGGGTGCTTGCTAACTCAGCTGATTATCACGGATTAACAGCCTCCCCGTAAGGTTCGGGGAGTTGAGCCATCCTGCCGAAGCATTGGGGAGCGGAACCGCTAAACGGCTCTGATTTTAGGGGACAATTGGAGCCGATGTACTCTGTAGTGGGAGTGTCTTGGCAAAATGACGCTCGCTCTACGTCGTATCTTTCGCCGAAATCTCCGAAGTACGGAGAATGGTCCCCAGGGTTTTTTTTGCAGTGACCGAGGAAAGAAATATCAGGGAAAAAAAAGTTGCATAAGCATCATCCTCTTTGACGGTATTATAGAACATCAGGAATTCTTTTATACCAGCTTGACTAAAAACCCACTGATGGGGTGAAATGTCGAGGATACAAAGTTTACCACTATCGCCGACTGAGCTTCATCTGTAGTCTTTTTCTTGTTATCTTTATCTTATTTCTGTTCTTCTTCTCTGGGTTTGAAGCTTCCTCTGACGTACGAATTCGAAACGGTTGCCCACCATGGCTACAGCTACAGAAAAGATGCATGCAAAAGTAGATCTCCCGCCGAGGAAGAAGGAGGCTTCTATTAGGTATCCTTTTTGGTTCGGCGGAAGCGCGAGCAGTTTGGCGGCCTGTGTGACGCATCCATTGGATCTAGGTATGTTGCTGTTCTACACGACGAAGTGTTCGGACATGATAATCGCTAACGTGGTGACTCTACAGTCAAGGTACAACTACCGCGAACAATCAGCGTATCTCTCGGCACGTACTGACCAGTATTTATAGGTCCGCCTTCAAACGCGCACCGGCAATGCCCCGAAATCCATGAGCGGCACTTTCGTCCACATCCTCCGTACCGCCGGACCCTCAGGCCTCTATAACGGAATATCCGCCTCTCTCCTTCGACAAATGACCTACTCCACTGTACGATTTGGCGTCTACGAGGAAATGAAGACTCGCCTGAAGCAACGCTCCGGCGGCACGAAGGACCCCTCGTTCCCTACGCTGGTTGCGCTGGCCGTCACTTCGGGTTTTATGGGTGGTGTGGCCGGCAACTTCGCCGATGTTCTCAACGTCCGAATGCAGCACGATGCGGCGCTTCCTGCTGCCGAGAGGCGGAATTACAAGCATGCGTTTGACGGCATGGTTCGCATGGCTAAGGAGGAGGGTCCTAAGAGTATGTTCAGAGGATGGTTGCCCAACAGTACGCGCGCGGCTTTCATGACGGCTGGTCAGCTTGCTAGTTATGATGTCGCCAAGAGACTGTTGCTCAAGTACACGCCTCTCGAGGACAACCTGACGACACACTTCTCTGCGTCCTTCCTGGCTGGTCTCGTCGCTGCGACAATAACAAGTCCCATCGACGTGATCAAGACAAGGGTCATGTCCGCATCGCACAGCCACGGAGTCCTCCACTTGATCGGCGACATTTACCGCACCGACGGTATGGGCTGGGTTTTCAAGGGTTGGGTTCCTAGCTTTCTAAGACTTGGACCGTAAGACACATTCTACTTCTCCTTTGACCCGCTGAATCCACAAACTGATACTGAAAACAACAGACAAACTATCTGCACATTCGTCTTCCTAGAGATGCACCGAAAGGCGTACCGCAAGGTCACTGGCGTTGAAACGGCGAACCTATAGACCGGACGGGGGAGAGCATTATAGACCGGGCAAAAGAGAGGAGCATACACATCACGGCGTTTTGCATTTGAGTTTTTCTGGTTATTTACCAGTCAAGTACACTCTTCTTGTTTCACTTCTCGTTCTCCTTGATGGGCGTTTGTTTGGATACTCCCACTTCTCTCCAGCAGAGATGGAGAATATCACTTCAGTTTTTGTTGCATATATCCTTCCATTGTATAGTATGAAGCACACGAAGAGGTTTGAAGAAAAATATGTGATGTTTGAATAGACAGTCGACATTAATGTTGCCTCTTTTTTTGTGTTTGTCTTGTCCTTTTTACTTGGTGACTTCTGAAGCAATATCTCAATCTCCAACCCATGCTATGCTATATTTTGTGTTTTAATGTCCATACTTGTACAAGAAATTCTGAACCATTCCAAAGTCCCAGAAACCCACGACCCTTTCTTCTATTACTGAACTAACGGAAGCAATCACAAAAAACACCTCGTCAAAAGTACACAACCCTCAATTCCCAGGAACGCCTCTCTTATTGCCACGAAGATTGTCCGTACGGTGTCGTTCCGTATGCCGTCATACCGCCGCCGCCGCCTCCGTAAGATGTTTGGTTTCCGCCGTATGGCGTCGTGTATCCTCCGTCCTGCCAGGGTGTGGTTCCGCCGTCCATGTTCATGTCCGGGCTTCGAGGACCGTCGAAATCGGCCTCGTCACCGCCGTACTTTCTAGGATCGAGGCCCTTGAGAAGACCGCCAATCTTTTGCTGCAGTACACGGATGCCGCTCTGGAAAATCTGATCGGGTGGCATGTTCCCTGATGTCTCAACTTCGAAGTAGAATCTGTTGGGAACAGCGTCGTAATCGAACGGCTCACCCTCTTGCGCGGGCTCTTCCCATTCAGCATATTTACTCTTGGGCCTGCAGTTTGCATCAGCTTCTGTCGTCAAAGGTCCAACTCGACATTTCTTACCATTCCTTCTCGGGATCCGTATCGTTCTCAAACCACATATCAAGATGGTGCAGCTTGTTATGAGGATCATACTCAAAGCCAACTGCTGAAGTGGGCATCCATTTAGCGTGCTCCTTTGCAATACCCTTCTTCGCAATGCAGTTCAGCTTCAGCTCTTGGTCCTTGCGCAACTTCGCAATCAGGCATCCATAGCCTTCAGGATCGGTGATGACGGGAGCTCCCACAGAGTTACCATGTCGTCCGGCAACGACCAAATCGCGCGCGTACACCTTCATGATCTCGTCCGAAGTACATTTTGCGTGCAGTGTCAGAGTAACACTGCATTGTTCGCAGTACTGCTCGCAATCACAATCTCGTGAATAGTTCAAGTCGTCGACACCTTTTGAATCGAGAGGAATGAGACCCAATCGATGCGCGATGAACTCGTCGGCAAGAACAGAGCTATTGGTCTCGATCTCAACCAGGTCGATCGCGATGGTAGGAACTTCGGCTTGGATGACTCGACGCAGGGCGTTGGCAAAGGAGAGGTTCGTCTTGGAGAGCTCGAAGTCGACGTGTGTGTGATCGGCCTGGGAAGTAGAAATCGCTTCATGTCAGATCAAGCCCGCGCAGATGAAAGAGAGAGAAAAGCATCCTCATACCGCTGAGATCTTGACCTGAGGCTGCTCAGGCTCCGCGTCCATCGCCATAGGATCGTAATTCATTCCGTCCATGTTTGCTGAAGGCGCAAATACTTTGCTATGAGGAAGAAGTGTTCAAGAAAGGGCGCCAACAAGGGCGCAACGCGTGAAAAGCCGCGCTTCAGATTTCAAAGAAACAACTAAGGTTAGATTTTGGTTTCAGACGTTTCGTTCGAGACGGCGCATATGATGGGGAACTGGAGGGCAGCTATGTTGATTGTATACAATCTTGTTCATGCATGCATCTTCACTCATCCGTCCGGCAGCTTGGCTCTCACCCCCCGGAACATTACTAATCCGCCTCTTATCGGATCTCGCAGCCTCCCAACTTTTTTTGCGATAAGGAAAAAAAGTCCCCGCTATCAATTAGATATTTTTTTTTCTAACAGTCTTCACATGAGAGCAGGTCACTTCATGATATTCATTCACCCGCAATAATGAAGATCAAAGCTCTCAGCCGCTCCGTATCGGCCCATCAGGCCGCCGGCTCAGATGTAGCCAAACAACCTCGCAACCTCGACTCTGCTCTTCACCCGTTTGAACGTGCCCGCGAATACCAACGAGCTCTCAACGCAGTCAAGCTAGAGCGCATGCACGCACAGCCCTTTGTTGGACAGCTTGGAAAAGGTCACGTCGACGGCGTCTATTCCATCGCGAAGGATCCTAATTCGCTCGAACACTTTGCTAGCGGTAGTGGTGATGGTGTTGTCAAGGTGTGGGATTTGGCTGATAGGGACGAGATTTGGCATGGAACTGCTCATGAGAATATCGTCAAGGGGCTGGAGTGGACGAGGGACCAGAAACTGTTGACTTGTGCGGCTGATCGAACCATCAAGTTGTTTGACCCCTACAACACACCGAGTAATGCTGCGCCCATTTCATCGTGGCTAGGCAATGGCGCCTTCACTAGTCTATCGCATCACCGCTCCCGCAATGCTTTTGCTGCCGCCTCGAGTGCCATCTCCATCTACGATCTTGAAAGGCACACTGCTGCCCCCGAAGTTCTCCAATGGCCTACGTCTACCGACACCATCACAGACGTCGCATTCAACTATGTCGAGACATCTATCCTTGCATCTTGCTCCAACGACCGTTCCATCGTCATCTATGACCTGCGCACCTCCACACCCGTTACAAAGACTGTCCTCAAATTTTCCTCCAACAAGGTAGCCTGGTCACCCATGGAAGCCTTCAACTTTGCTGCTGCTTCCGAAGACCACAACATCTACCTCTTCGACATGCGAAGATTCGACCGCGCTCTTAACGTTCTCAAGGATCACGTCGCCGCCGTCATGGACGTTGAATGGTCACCCACTGGTGAGGAACTCGTCTCTGCATCATGGGACCGCACCGTTCGTCTATGGCAGCGAGATAGAGGTCACTCCCGCGACATCTACCACACGAAACGTATGCAGCGCGTCATGGCCGCAAGCTGGACCCCAGACTCTAAATACATCCTCTCCGGCTCCGACGACGGCAACATTCGTCTCTGGCGAGCTAACGCCTCCCGTCGCGAAGGCGTCAAATCCGCTCGTCAACGCCAAGCCCTTGAATACAACGACGCACTTATCGAGCGCTACCAGCACATGCCCGAAGTTCGCCGTATTCACCGTCACCGTCACGTTCCCAAGGTCCTCAAGAAGGCTGGTGAGATCAAGGCCGAGGAGATCAAGAGCATCAAGAGACGTGAGGAGAATGAGAGGAGACACAGTAAGAAGCAGTTTGAGAGAAGAAAGGGAGAACGAGAGAAGGCTATTCTGGCAAGGGAAAAGTGATGAATGGCAAGAGAAGAAAAATAAGGCGGGTGTTTGGAGATATTGTATACATCACATTGCATGGCGTTTGGGGGTGTTTATCCTAGTCGGAGAGTACGGTAACCAAAATTTTGATAAATATACCATACCACTACATGTTCCTGGACTAAAATACCCGGTTGCCTATCAGTTTGTGATTGTTGACGTTGCCCCAAAAGTCATGAGTAACCATGCCTGTCATGGATAGCTATTTGACGCGCACCACACATGCCCTTGACATTATCAGATCACCATGACGGACATTACAACCACGTACGAAAAAGACAAGATTTGTAGAAATATGTATACCACATCTCAACTAAGATAAGCTTAAGCTAACAGAAACTCCCTGTGAGCGGTTGATCTATCCGTCGTGCTGTGCTGTGAGCGTTGCGTAGTGTCTATTCTCATCATGAATCCCCCCAAATTCCCACAGAAAACGCAGAGTCAATCCATTCCATCATCGCCAGAGACGTCAAGTTATCCCAGGGGACCCCCACAAAGAGCAAACACAAAACCACAGTACGCCACATGTCGTTATAAAATCTCAGTTTCCTCTTGTTTCGTTTTGGCCCCGGGGCCAGAGGATGTACACGCCAGATCAGAACCACCCGTGATATTCGACAGTTCTTGGTACTCATACCATAGTGATGAAAAATCAGGAAATAAAAAGTAGAAAACGCCAGTCGAAAAAGCAAAAGTCGATGCGGACAATGTCGACGCCATCGAAGGTATCCGTGTATCAATCGAACGGAAAACGCCCATCCTCTCTTGGTTTATAATGCCTCTCCGTCCTATTGATAGAATTCATGATCCCTCCATTTGCGTTTCATCATCGGTTCTCGATACCCATCAAACGCCATAGAGAAAGAAAAAGTTGTTCCCAGTTCGCTTCAAAAAGAAAAAAAGAAAAAAGTTGTTGTTGTTGTACATGCCGGAGCAGATCCGACAAGGTTCGTGAATAAGGTCTGACAGTTGACTCAAACACCAACACGAGCAGTCTTCTGAGGCTTGTAGTTGGGCAATTCATCAAACCAAGCCTGCTCCTCGTTATATCGGTAGGCGTGGAAGGCCATGCCGTAAGGCTTGGGTTCAATAGAGTAGAGCATGCCGAGCGGGATGTCCATATCAGTGATGTTCTCCAAGGACAGATCCATGAAGTAGGCCATCAGGACTCTGCACACGGAACGATGCCCAATGATCAAGAGATGGTCCTCAATACGCTCAACCTCTCGGACCATGTCACGCAGGCGGCTGACGACCTGCAAGTATCCCTCACCACCAACACCAGGGTAGATGTAGTTGAGCTTATCATGCGCCCGCTTCTGGTATTCCTCGGGGTACTTCTCTGCGATTTCGGCGTATGTCATGCCTTCAAATTGGCCAGAGTTCATCTCGTTCAACATCTCCCAATTCTTGACATCGTAATCGTCATCGGCTTCAAAATACTCGGCAGTCTCCACGCTGCGTCGGAGCATCGATGTCCAAACACAAAAGTTCTTGCCCTCACCCTCACGATTCAGGTCCGGGTAAGGAGGCGTGTTGTCGCCTGGCACCGGAGGAAATGATGCCGAAGCTGACCTCTTCCTCTGGTCAAGATCCCATTGGTGTCTCTTATAGGTAATGAACCTGTGCAAAGCTTGGCCGTAGCAGTGGCCAGCCTCAGTAAGTGGAGAGTCACCGCCTAATCTTCCGAGTTCGTTGTCGACACTCTGGCCGTGTCGTGTGATCCAGATCTGTCGTGGGGCGAGGTTGAAGCTTGCTAGATAAGTGCTGATACCGCTACTCAAGAAGCCCTTGAGGCGATATTGGATGAGTTTACGACCAACATCAATCATCTGAAAAGTGTTAGCAGAAATCGAGACACAAAACAGCGGCAAGACCGACCTGAATGTACTGCATGTCATGCTCTTCCTCGAAATCGCCCAGGGGCACATAAGCACTCTCGTAGGCAGCAACTCGCTTCTTGAAATCTTCCAGAGACTTCTGGGGATCCTTGTCACGATAATCAGGCCCAGACAGCTTGAGGCGCATGTTTGCTTCAAGCAGTTCAGGGTCACGGCAGATACTCTCGATGAAGAGGATACCCAAATGAGGATCCCGTTGCTTGACACGGTCAAAGATAGCTTGACGGCGCTCAATTGTACTGTTGGTGGCATCAAGAATACCAACGGCACCGCCACTGACCAGCAGGTAGTCAAGCAGTTCATCCAGGGTCTCCATAGCGACCTGTTCTCGAACAGCAGCCGCCTCCTTATTCTTGGGGTCAAAAAACTGAGCTGACTGATCCATCTCAGCCTTGACGCGCTCCTCAACAGCGTTCAAATCAAGGGAGTCGGGCTCTTCCGACACATCGGGGGTTCCAGGCAATGCTGCGGGAACGCCATTGAGAAGGATGGAAGCAGCTTGCACGGGAGGATCCAGGTGCGCAGGCTCTGGGGAGAGCTTGGGATGAACAGAGACCTTGCGCCCAGCTGCAACTCGCCTTCGATTTCCAACATTGAAAATGCGCGAGTCGTGTTGCTGCCAAGACAGGTAGCGCTGGAGCTTCTTGGTGATATACGACTTGCCACGCGCGGGCAGACCGACCATGACAATGACAAGCTTGGCGGCGACATCTCGGCGAGGAATTCTTCCATCAGGTGAAACCCGCGATCGGGTCATACCCGGGATATTTAGAGTGGTAGCATGGGGTCGAACTCGTGGTGTTTGCGTGCCAGAATTCTGTCGAATTGGGGGTCTGTTTGCAACAATGGGTCAGCATACATGAGCTGTCTTCTCCAAGCAAGTTGAGGATTGATCGACAGGGCTAGCAGAGCCGAAGTCGGTGGATTCTGTGATTTTTGTGGTTCGCAACCCCAAAACGCAGCGTTCTCGGGGAAGGACGAAAAAAAAGAAATATGACGGCACTCACATGCGTGGCGAGCTGGGTGCTGTAGATGTAGTGCTGCGCGCATAGGTGGGAGTTTCTGTCAAGTCGTTTATGGCTCTCAAAGCCAAAGCCATGGAAGACGATTGTGCTGGAGGTGGAGGTGGAAGATGGTCATCGTCGGCGGGAGGAGGGAGGACTGGGTAATTGTTTGGGTCTGAATCAGGAGCTGAAGTCGGTGCTGGTTGTGATGAAGCCAGACCTGGCGAGGACGTAGGTGATAGGCCAAGGAGACTATGCATGACAAATTTTGCCAGTGCAGACTGTTTGGATTGTCTTCGACCCGCGTCTAGATAAAGAGCAGTATGTGTAAGTATCGAGTATCGTTTGTTGTTGAGATCAAAACGGGACGGCGCAAAGTGATAAAGTTGTCGAGGAAAAGAGGTAGAGTCAACAACGATGGGATGCTGATGTCAGGCGCTGATCAAAGGGGCTTGCCCAGGCGTATTTGTGTTGGGTGCGTGTAAGTTGCGATGAGACAGGGGGACGATGGGGGGTGACAGCGAGACGACAACAATGCAATGCAATGTAATGTTGGAAGGTGTTGGAAGTTTAGATGTAACAATCAAGGCCAGGTATTTGTTGTATAAGTTGTGAAAAAAAAGAAAAAGGTAAAAGAGATAGATGGTGAGGTAGAACAATTAAAGAGGAGAAGAGAAAGAGAAAGAAAAGGACAAGCGAGGAAGAAACGAGTATTACACACCTGCTGGGGTCACCGGAATTGCTGAAGGCATACTGCGAGTAAGTGCAGTATGAGGTATGACTATGAGGTATCCCGTCCTGCGATGAGCAGAACAACAAGTTTTTGGCGGAGCCTAGTGTATGCTCGCTGACGCTGTTTGTACTAAACTTCCCTTGAATCGCGGTATGACGAGTGGTGCGTTCACCGCAGGAGCCCCCAAAAAAGAAGAGAAGCTCGCTGTAATTGGAAGTGTGCTGTCCTGTAGGCGGAGAGAGGGGGGCGTGGTTTAGTGAGAGGGCCCTGGGCGTGCTGAAGATCTGATCCACAGGCGATACACACTGACACAACCCTTGGACCCGACGGGAACGAGAGGTTTGAATTGAGGAAAGGAACAGCAGAGAAAAGTGGCTTGTCACCCTTGTCCAGTCCAGCGACAGGGGTTGACGCAAGAGCCCGCCCCAAGAAGCAAGTAGAAAAGCCCGGCAGGGTGGGCCGCAGGGATCCAGATGAAAAAGCGACCTACGTAAAGGTTGGCGGATGTGAGATGTGAGAGTGAATGGATAATGTCCCTCTGTGTTGTGAAATGGGGCTCGAGACGAGGCTTGTTCTCCTCAGTGGATCCTGAACTTGTCCAGAGCAGCAAAAGAGGCGCGCTTGGCTCGACCCGTAAGACGTCAATAGGGCAAAAAGAACCAGTCCCAGCTGTGAGTGCGAGTGTGAGGGGTTGAAGTTTGTAACCTGTAGTGTACCCTCTGTGATCCAAGCTGGTGGCGTTGGTCCTCTTCGATATTGAGCCTCTCTTTGTATCCCTTCTTCTCCTTGGATCGGTTCGGTACTAGTTTCGGTCTTGATTTCTGGAGGCCGTGGGATCGAGACTCTTGATCAGTTGTGTTCGACCTGGAGATGTCTCGGTGGTTTTGGTGATTGATATCTGTACAAACCCTTTCAGAGGTTTGAATGGAGAATATCAAAAAAGGACAACAGAGACCAGCCGATAGAACAGAAGAAAATGTAGGGGGAAAAAAAAGGGTCGTTTTGTCGCTAGTGGGTTTTTCGGTGGTGCCGCCTGCACAATCTCGGTGGCAAGTCGATTAGACTGAGGTGAGCAAGACGTTCGCAGTTGTGAAGGGTCTCTCTCCAACAATGGAAAAGATGTAGGGGCCTTGAGAGGAAGAAATAGAGGGGAGGATGAGGGGCCTAAAGTTTGTTGAATCAAGCAGCCAGGCCAAGGAGGGGTTTCAAATGTTTTGTAGCTTGTTGAGGATGGCGGATGAAATTAGTTAGAGGAGGAAAATAAGTGAGCAAAAAAAGAGAGAGGTGAAAATGTTAGACAAAAAGAAGAGATGAAAGGAATGTCGGTGACGCTGCAGTCAAGCGATTTGTGATGTGTTGTTCTCCGTTGTCGTTCGGTCTCGATTTGTATGAAGCTCTTTTTTTCTTCTTCTTAGAAACTTGTTGGATGAGTCAATCTTAATGAGACGAGGTTCTTGAACCGTTGAGAATTGTCTTCTATGCTCCTTATCTTGCTTCACCCACGAAACAAATAAAAGGAATAAAAAGACAGACCACCCCTTGTTCTCCTTGTAGTCGTGTTAACAAAAAAAAGGAGAGTCGACTCTGTAAGTGCCGGTATTCGTGTTTCGTTATGCTTGGCTGAAGCTGAAGCTGGCTGTGGTGTTTCTTTTCTTATACAGGGCTGTGCTTGTCGTTTTGTAGCGAGTGAGTGAGTGAGTGAGTGTGGGATATTGCTATTCTTGTCGTCAAAGTATATGTCGCTGGCAATGCTCTTGGCATACATGCAAATGTTGAAGTGGCATGTATATCACGAGTATTGTCTTTTTTGAATATTCTTTAATAGCTTTCCCTTTTTTCTTTCGCTGTTTTGTCTTTACTATATCGTGCTGTATCCTCCCGTATAAGCCAGAACGGGGGGAGGAAACTTCAGAATGGGGGCGGCGGACTAAAATATTTAAACAGCAGTTTCTTTTGTTTTGCACTGTTCCTCTCAGGGGGCGTATGGCTGCGTATCTCGGTTGCCCTGAACTGGGATGATGGTATAAGAGAATATCAGGAGAGAGACGCGGAAATGTGAGGTGATGTTTCTCGTTTGCCCAAGGTGAGAGAAAAAATCGATGGTCCGTGGTTATGGGCTGGGCTGGGCAAGGGCAGGATACGAAATCAAGGTGAGAGAGACGGGAACGACGGGAAGGGTTTTTTTGAAGATGGGGGTTTAATGATATTTCGGGTGGGAGAAGAAGGGTACAGACCTCATCCCATGCCCCCTCTCTTCTTCACTTATGCCTCTATCTAGCTATCTATCTAACGTTATGCCATCTTGGGAATGCTTTTCTGGCGATAATAACAGAGTGCTCCGTCATTGTTGGGTTCTTCTCTCGAGGCCAGACTGGCCAGGTGTGAGTGCTTTTGTCCAGCTGTGCTGCTTCGGCGAGGTCTGCTGGCCGCACATCAATTTCTTTCCCCCTCCTTATCTTAGCTACAGCTTCCACTCACCTTTTTTCTTCTTCTTCTTCTTCTTCTGATTCTTGGTCTGGTCAGTTTCAGACTTACATCATTGTACATTGACCTATCGAGCATCAATCTTTACAGCATCTATCAACACCCTCTCGAGTAACTTGTACAGCCTTAGAAACCCACCCATCTTTAGAAAAATAGTAACAAAAGTCACATTCTCTTTTTTTTGAAGCCTTGTGCTCAGTGTCATTTTACCTTTACAGCCCCCCTTCTCCTTTCCAGCTGTTGAAGCATTGGAATGGCTCATGATGGATCGTCAGCCAACTATTGGGTAGACCGTGGACGGAAGCATCCCCAATTTGAAAGATCCGAGAGATGCACAGGTATTAAATCAAGGTAGTTTATGCTATTGTGTTTTTGTCCGTCCACCTGAGGCCTGCCGAAACAGCCATGACCATGACCATGCATAGTCAGGGCAAAGACGCTCACCTTGAGCTCGATTCATTCCGACGACTGTACATGTTGCTAACAAGACATTACTATTACTACCAGTACCGGTATTCACCTATGTCCTGGTATTACAGGCAACCAATGGCTTACATGACATGTAACTCAAATCTCACAGCATCTGACCTCCGGGGCGCAATGCACAACGTTTCCAATTGGTTATATCAGAACCAATCCCTTGGGTGTCCTTGTAAATCAATCAATCCTCTGTCTGACAAGGCTTGGTTGGAATTTTGTTTGACTCGAGCTGAAAGATTATCATTTTGCAGGCTTGCTGTAGTTTCGAGTACTAAATAGGATTATTATTAGTAGTCTGCCTGCCTGGAAACTAAGGTCCTTTGCCAAGCAAAACCTGGAATCAACAAGTTTAACGATGCGTTTTTATGTGACTTCCTCCACGTAACTTATCATTTCGATCTAATCCCAATCCAACTCAAGTTTCTTTCCCCTCCAGAAAAGCTGGGCTTGGTGGTGCGGGTCTATTAGAGTGGTCAAAAACCATCCATCACGGCTCGTTAGCCTCCCACGCCGCGCCAGTCCTTTCCTTTCTTTTTCTTCTCTTGCTAACGATTCAAGCTCGGCGTGAAGAGACCCCTGTCGCCTCCCCAAACTCACCGAGAGCCTCGCCGCGTTGGAGGGGTCCATTTTATTCTCCATCTTTATTTTTCTCTCGACCTTTTGACTTTCGGTGCGTTGCTTGTCTGCGCTTCCAACTACCCTCCCCTGTATGTTTTAGGCGACTCTCAAGTTAAGCGGACGTGGGATGCTTGGGGAAAAGGAGGAAGGGGGGGCTTACTCATTCCTCAGTGAGCATTCTCGACAATACAGACCACAAAATGCTTTTCTTTTGCATTATCAGATGACATACGATTGTCGTACGGGTAAGGGTAAATACATGGGCATGGGCTGATGGTCTCTAAGAAAACGAACAATCTATGGATCACTTGAATTTCTCGTTTAACTCTTCATAATTGATGCGAAACAAAGACTTGACTTACCACACAAACCACGGGCAGTCATCACCAGTACAGGACCCCCGAATTACCACAAACGGGATACCATTTTCTATCCCACCGAGAACCACTTCATGCATCGCGATGGAGTTGGACTAAAAACGCCCCCCCAAATCGCTTCCTGTTCGCAGCATGCAATGCAGAACCAGGGCAATCCTAGCTTCCCAAGCGCTGCAAGCAACTTTTCGAGCGCTTCCCCTGTAAAGCAAAATCCAGACGAGTTCTGTTGTGGATTTCGGTTCGACTCTACTCAAATCAAATCTCCCAAAGGGCCAAAGGGGGATGAATCCCACGCTGCAGCGCTACTGCACTGCGGTACCCAAGACATTCTTTTTCCGCACAATGGAAGCCCGACTAGCCAGTGACTTGCAGTAATTAGTTAGGTATCTTACTGGGGAAAACGAAGAAAAAGAGTCATTGATTTCCCCCCTCGTCTCCGATTTCGCCGTTTTGTGATTCGACATGCGGGGGAC
Organism: Fusarium penzigii; assembly: GCA_013623535.1. NCBI lineage: Eukaryota > Fungi > Ascomycota > Sordariomycetes > Hypocreales > Nectriaceae > Fusarium > Fusarium penzigii. The sequence goes on from JABFFC010000018.1 coordinate 49,440, forward strand.
GAAGGACAAAGAATGAGAGGAATTAGATAGAACAAGCGAAAGACAAGAGAGGAGGGTTGAGCCTGCATAACTACAACTCTGATACTCCACCTACTCATTATCTCTTGAGATCAATTACCATTCAGTTATTCGTAACACGATGAGGCGCAAAGAAGTAAGCAACCTGGCTTGTGGTGTTTCTTTCGAGGGAGAGCTGTTGAGTCACAAGCTTGGCCATCATTTCATGCTGGACACTCCATACACCATCTTTCGTTCAGCACACCAAAAAAGGGTGTGAAATAAGCTCTCCTGTGCCTTGAGGCTTGCATAAGACATACTCGATGGCTTTGAGCTATGTCTTTGCCAATCGCCTCTGATGCAAGCCTGCTAACAATTACCGATTATCATTTCCAATGTCTTGAAGCACTGCCGAATGTTTAGAATGTCAGCTGCAATACAACTACAAGCCCGCCTTTTAACCCCGTGCACACCGTAACCGTAATGAGCTTTCCTGTAATAAACGCCCTGTCAAACTTGACTTTGGGTCCAACTTCAGCTTTCCCCGGGTGCGCACTGGCCACAGTCATGGATGCTCAGTGACAACATTCGGGTTCATGATGGACAGACGTCCTTACGCGCCTATTGTCTATTCATAACCCTTGTATAAGTAATAAAGTGGTAGTACGATGTCCCAAAAGCATGGATGCCCTATTACTCAAGGCTCAGTCTTGGCCTGGGAATAGTGGTTAGATTTGAATCTCACATCAAGTAGCTGTCTTATTGTTATCATCCACTCCTTTTTTTTCTCATCCCTTAATTATTTGTTTCTTCTTTTCCGGGACATGGATATCTACGCCCCGTCCCTAGACAAATACCAAAGTCAATTAACGATACAGTCAAGTCATGTCAATTAGGGGGCCAAGGAAGGGAAAGAAAAGAAAGAAAAAATAAAGGCACAGGCCAGCCGTAAGCCTCGTACCGGGGATCTTCCCGATAGGTCGCAGTCTTCCCTTTGACTCATACATTTTTGTTGTTCGATTTTGTTTGTTGACGATGCGACATATCGTCTGAGGACAAAGCAATACGTTGGTGTTGCCCAGTGAGTAGGAGACATGTTGCACGTTTTTCAAGTGCTGTAATTACCTGGATCACAGGTATGGTCCAATGGCGAACACGTACTGGAACATGACGGGCGGCAATGTGCAAGCTCTCTATGGTACATCAGCCCAACGTGTCTGGCATGTTTTGGGTTGTCTTTTGTTTTTTATTCTTTCTCTCCCTTTCAACCCAAGGCTGAGACCATATGTCACTCTTATAACCCATGATCGTTCGTTACCACGCACAGTGATGTGGTGTTCAAGGGGCGTGTTGTGCTTGGATTTCATCATGCGTCTCATGACTTTTGGGTTTGTGGTCATCAAACACAAGCCATGGACCTTCAGGGAAACGCAGTCGATGCCATTTGCCAAGTCCCATGAGCTGCCTCCGAGACGATTAGGCTTTCCCCATTAAATCTGGGATTTCCGGGACATTCGATACCATGTTCCCGGAGATCCGTTGCGCCAGCCCCGACGGGCATATAGCGCTGCGACGGCTTCGGGGTACTAAGCTCCATGTACTAAAAATCCTTCAAGACTGCCTAACGTCAGGAATCATGCCTTGGTGGGTGAAACCGACTGATGTTGGGGAGGAAGTGGAGGAAGTGTCTGGAGTTGTGATTTATTCACGTTGTTGGAAGGCTTAGCAGTAAAAGTCAGGCTATGACGGTCAAAGAAATAAGGACCTGTACACTCGTAACATCTGAGCCTCGCCTTGTAAAAGGGTTGCAGTAACCCCAAGATTGTCATCTCATTCTTCCCCAGCTTCACATGCAAAAGGGGTGGCCTCCTCATGCGGTTGAGGTAGTGGTATGTTGTTCAGATCGCCTTGATTAGGCAACTCAAATTATTGAATGGGGTCCATTGTGTGGAAAGCGTACATTGTCCCCACGAATTGAGTCCTATTGCGAGATGTGACATATCGAAGGTTGTTGCAGTGCTCTAAGGCCTGGAGACGAGATATGGCGAGATCAAGTGTTGTTACCATGGGGAGAACCGAGGTCGATTGATTCGTTGAATGTGATCATATGCAGTAAACGGAGCCCGTGTAAGATTTGAAGAGTGATTTATCCATGTTAATTAACAGGATTCAATGAACAGTTATCAAGCACAGTTGATTTGATCAGATATCTTCTCTAGGTTAAGTGCCTTTACGCTGCTGCGTACAAGATGCTTACACAAGGCGTTAACAACAACCATGACGTGATAGGGCGTACATTACCAGGAACCTGTCAGACAGTTTAACCTATCCACTAGATCGTCAGGTTTAAAGATAAAGAGTTGCTGGATCGCTCAATAAATCAATTGAACAGCAATACATTATTTTATTGAAGCTACTATGCGCTCGCAGGCTCTCCTCGTCTTCCTCTTGCAGCAAGTCGCAGTCTTGGGATGGAACCCAGTCAGAGATCAAGTCGTTATATCCCAAGATGGAGACGTTGATATCGACGACAGTTCCTACTACTACGGTATCGCTACATTCGCCCACCTTCCATATGTGAATTGTTTTGTCAGTGAAGATGCCAAGAAGAAACCATATGACATTGCCATTCTCGGCGCTCCGCATGATACAGTGAGTATTCCGACCTCAGCAAGGAGCAATACTAAAGCTTGCCGTGTTCGATAGACTACAACAGGTCGTCCGGGTGCTAGATTCGGTCCTGCCGGTATCAGATCCGGAAGCAATAGAAAGGGAAGCGAATGGAGCATCTACACAGGTGTGTACATTCATTCAAAAACCAAGAGTGTATTATTCTAATACACCCAGGACGCAACCCGCTTGAGAGCTGGGCTACCATAGTCGATTGCGGTGATGCTCACCTAACATGGCTTGACAACAAGGTTGCCATCGAACGGCTCGACAGAGCACACAGGGTATGTTGATTGAGCAAGTCTTGATGTCGACAAGAACACTAATGTATTTGGGATCAAAGGCTGTGGCAAGTCGCCTCGCTGCGAACACTTCAGTCTCTTCGACTCCTAGAATTATCACTCTGGGAGGTGATCATACAACAACTATATCTGCTCTGCGCTCAACTTATGATAAATGGGGTGCAGTGTCTGTTATTCATTTTGATAGTCATATTGGTAAGCGGTCTCTTGTCTTGTTGTTAGATTCACTACCTAACATTTGCAGATACTTGGGATCCCAATGTATTGGGTAGGTCCTTTCCTCACGGGTTACAGAGTTCCAGATAGTCTAATACTTGTTCACTCTTCAGGAGGCGACATTTCCGATGAAGCGTAAGTGAATGTGTACACGGTATACAGTGAAGCTGACGATAGATAGGGCACTCAACCATGGAACCTTTCTACATATAGCCCATGAGGAGGTAACTGACTATATCGAGAATACTTTTTTACGTGGTGAATAACATCAATCAGCATCTAATTCTCAATTCCTCAATCCATGCCGGCATTCGCGCACCAGTCATTCGACTCCGTGGAGACCTCGACAATGACGCCCGCTGCGGGTTCAGCATGATAACAGCTCGCGACATTGACAAGATCGGCGCACAGGGCATCATCGACAAGATCAAACAACGTGTTGGTGATACCAATGTCTACATAAGCGTGGACATTGACGTTCTCGACCCAGCTTTTGCTCCTGGTAAGTCATCAATGTTTACAACCCAATTGGCGATTCTAATCCATCATACAGGGACTGGCACGGCAGAGCCTGGTGGATGGTCAACACGAGAACTTTTCACTATTCTCGAAGGATTGGAAGGGTTGCCAATCGTAGGTGCTGATGTGGTCGAAGTTGCGCCTGCGTATGATACCAATGGGGAGATTACTGCCCTGGCTGCGGCGGATATTGCATTCATGCTTGTTGATCTTATGGTTGTGAAGCCTGTCAAATCCAAGGCAGATAAGAAGCATTGAGAGGCTACGTGGTTTTACATTGTAACAGATATTTGAGCTCACCTCTCTTACGGTTTGTGTAAGCGAGGTCTTGGAATCTCGTGATACAACCACACATCAACAGAGAAAGCATAGTCGTATGGGAAAATGTATCGTCGGGATTTGGTGGTTGGAAGGTCGATGTCCTGTAACTCACTTACTGTTTCTTTTCTCTCTTCAACTCTTATCAAACGATCGTTGGTCAGTGAGCGCACAATGAAGTTTGTGGTGCTTTGTCTTAATATCAAGATTCAGGTTGCTTTTGTCTTATCCTTTCTTTCTTTTGAAAGTCAACCAAGTTCGACTGCTGCTAGAACACGGAACTCGTAGTCCTCAGGTTCTTTCCAACACTATGAGATCCTGTATCTCGAAGATAATATATCCTTACGTACATACACAGATATCTCGAGCATCAGCACTCGCAATAAACCATCTAGGGTAACTGTGGCTGGTGACTGAGCCACAATCTATTGTCAAATGCAGGGTCCCCGCCACAATCGTAGATCCACTCACAACTTCTTTACTTCAATTCTCTTCGTAAATGTTTGTCAACCGACGAAAGAGTATTGAAACAAAGATTAGACAAGCGACCAGAACCCTCAGAGAAGTAGCCTGTTCTCTAGACTATCTGAGTAAATGGATTCAGCATGGTAACTTGAGAATATGTCGAGGTTCCGAATTTGAGCTTGTCACCGCAGAAAGTAAAGTGTCTGGAAGACTTCATTACAGGGCACCAAAGTCATTTTGAACAGGAAAACAAATGAACAGCAAGTGACCTCGAGAACCGACCAAAAGACCAAACAATTTGCACGGCCGGCCAAGTTCAATAGAAACGTATCAAACGAAGCCGCCATCCACGGCGCCGACTTCGGATGTTTATTGGGCGAGTTCTGACTGCCAGTTCCTGTCACTGCCAGCTACTTTGGCTTCCTATCTCTAAAGCAACCAACTTCTGAACTTGCCCTCTCTTACTCGAGTTAGAGCAAACGAGAACATACCCACGTCATAAGGCATCCACGGCAAAGCCTCACATTGTTATTCTGCACGTCTGCTACTCATTAGCGAATGGCAATTGTTAGCATCGTGGGATAATAAAGCAGTTGCTGATTCGGTCATCTGTCAATCTCGTGCCTTTGGTTCGCTCTTGAAAAATTCTGCGGTATCAGAATGAGACTTGGCATGAAACACCCTCCCTCTTAAACCTTCCTTCTTTCATCCAAAGTTTGATTTGCCAACATTCAAAACATCACGCGGGAGTCTTTTCGTCCCAATACTTGTCAACCAGAGCAATTGTTGAGGCATTAACTCTCCTTCATTCACCAACCGTTCACTGTTTTGGTATCAAACTCAACCACAACACGCACGTTTACTACCTCCCATCCATCCTTTCTTCTCTTAAAATTCAACGAAAGTAGTAAGTAAGTCTTGTTGTTTCTAATACCAGAGAGAACGCCCAACTGACCTTGATAGACTGCCTTTGATCTTTTCACCAACACCAGAATCGCTCAGCAACATGACCACCGCCGAAGCGAATGGAGGCACTTCACCCACGCCTGAGGCCCTCGAGGCACCGCAGAAGCCTGAAGTTCGTGTGCCAGCAGAGATCATCTCAAACCCTTTGATCGACGACCTCAAGGACACGCATCTTAATCGTGGTGTTCTCATCCCACTCAAGACGACCCAAGAAGTTAGGCAGGACCACACCATTGTCCAGGCCTTTATCACGAGAGCGCCTGTCAAGCAGGCCAACGAAGTCATCACGTTCGTTCCTCAACCAAGCCGTCAATCAACACAACCTTTTGAATCCGCACTAACAACTTTGCAGGGCCCTGCGCAATATGCGACCTGACGAGGCCAGTGCTAACCCCCTGCCTCATCTTCGCAGGTGTGCCAAACCTGTTGATCTTCCCGCACATCTCAAGACTCAATTTATGAATGAGAGCGCCATGGGTCGCCAGATTCATACTTCAAAGTCTGCCTGGATCTACATCATAGTCGGCGAAACCAAAGACATCACACAGGACGAGCTTGTATCGACGTTGTCTGGCATCGAAGGGATGGAAGAAGAAATCTTTGTTGCAGTGATCCCGATTCCGCTACTCTCGCCAACATCACAAGTTCAAGCGGCCATGTGGACGTCTCAGTTCTGGCCCACTGTCTATCGCAAGAACAATCCCCTAGGCCCACACCCTAGTATGGTGGCTCGCGCAACCGAAGAGATCAAGACGGATGCCTCTCTCTGGATGGCATTGGCTCACCGAGTTGCTCTCGAGGCTAAAAAGGCTGGCATCGGTGAAGCGATTGGGGCCGTGATTGTTCAGCGAGACGGAGGCAAGGCCGAACTAGTTGGGCTGGCTGGAGACGCACGTTGGCACCAAGAGTCCAACCCGTTGATAGGTGCGGCCAACCCCATGACACACTGCGTGCTCCGTGCTATTAGCATGGTGGCCCAGAAGCTGGTTCGACACGAAAGAAATGCTGCTGGATTGCCCATAACGAAACCGAATCTTGAATATGATGCCTTCCAGGATGCCCCCTTGCTTGAGCTGGAGAAGGAATGCTTCGAGCAGGATCATCCCAACCGAGATGGCTATCTGTGTCACGGTCTTGAGCTCTACGTTACCCACGAACCTTGCGTGGCATGCTCGATGGGCATACTGCATTCACGCATGGGCAAGGCAGTCTATGCCACGCATATGGCTCGTAGTGGGGGACTGAGCTCAGACGATCGTCCTAATGGAGGTGGACGAGGACTGGGACTCTTCTGGAGACGAGAGCTCAACTGGAGCTTGATGGCTTGGGAGTGGGAGCGCGAAAGCGTTCCTAACCTGCCAACTCTTGACCCCACCACTCATGTTTAGGATTACCACCTCCGAGGTCGATATGATACTCAGTTGCTCCGCGGCGCCAGGTACGAAGCCGGACCTGTCATGAAGCGGATGAAGAAGCTCGCTGGGAGCATTGTTAAACTACTATGTGTACTACGATATTGGTCATGGTTGCTAGTCATGGACGAGCTACGAGATGGAAGCTCGATGACTAGTTGGATCTTGGAAGTTTTACCGATTGTGCATCGATTGAGGTACGAAATGCAAGTTCAGATGGCCGTTGCCGTCCAAGATGGGAGTCTAGAGGGTGGGCCTGGATGGCTGTGTAAGAAGAGAAACATCAAGTTGGGTGAGTGCAGCATGACTAGGAACTGGTTGGTTGGGAGCATACATAGACGCCCTATCTTTTCATGTCCAGTACATTGATAAATGACACTTTGATGACGATAAATGTCTTTGACCTGATATTAAAGCCGTTTAATCTGCGGACAAAGAAGGACTAAAGAATAAAAGAACGTTTCAATGTGAAAGGAGTTTCTCTGTCGGGGAGTGTTTAATAAGAGACCCTGGCTTCTCGTTGCCTGGAAGAGTGTGCTGCCCCTCTTTGAGGGAGGAGGGGGTGGTTTCCTGAGGAGGCATCACAAGGCGCTACCTCTTTCTCTTTAAAAAGGTACCTTCGCCCTGCATCTTGCCCATCACTTTACATTTCGGAATTTGCATGGGCAGTCTTCCGCTCAGCATCATCTTTGATTGATTCTTTGTTTGCGCGCAAGCAACGATAACAGCGAGCGATAGGAAACAGGAGCAAAAAACCCACAATTCTAAGACGTCCTTAATAGAAGCAGAGGGTCATACCTTTTTTTTTTTCTGCTGGGGGGTCGGCACCAACCGCCATGCATTTTCTTTGACTCTTTGTACGCCGTCCTCAGCCTTGTGCTTTACTCTTTCGCAGCCCGTCCACCACCGGATTCTACGTCCCGAACGGCTTCGTCTACAGAAGAGGAGCAACCTGTTCTTACTCATCATCAGAGGCCGTCCGAAATATAAAGGCGACAGCGACATTGGTTACTGCGTCGCAAGGGAGTGTAGTCAAGCCCACGTCTGACCTGTCGATTTTCAAATCCCTCTTCTCGCCTACGGACGCTGGACAAGATTTTCTTGCTAGTCTACAGGATCGCAACTACGAGTACGACGAATTTCTTGCCAATCGAAACACCGATATCGAAATGGAAAAGAGACGGCGAGCGGATGGGACAGCAGCTCCGTCAAAGAAGCGCAAGACGGACAATGTACAGAAATACTATGCCGTAAAAGCTGGATTCAACCCAGGCGTTTACCTGACATATGCGGAATGCCAACAGCAAACGGCGGGGTTCAAGGGTGCAGTCTGTAAGTGGGATAATGTCCTGGATGGTAAAGGCATAGCTAACGATCATTTGCACAGTCAAGTCATTCATCTCCAAGCAGGACGCCTTAGATTTTGCAGCGGGGAAAAAGGTCAATTCATCACCAAACGAGCCGGACAAATTCTACGCAGTCGCAGTTGGCAGGCCGACAGGTATATACACAGACTGGACGGAGGCCTCAGAGGCAATCAAGGGCGTCAAGGGCCCCAAGTATAAAAAGTTTGGCACACGAGCAGAGGCCGTGGACTACATAAAACAGCACGGAAGCAATGAGGCCATTGAGGCCTTGGGAGCGGAGGGGATCTCACAGCCTGAACCACGCTTCGAACCCATCCCAGAACCGCCAGCTAAGAAGACCAAGTCAGCCCCAGAACCGGCCGAAACGGGACCGCAAGAAGATGTGCTCAACATCTACACGGACGGTAGCAGTCTAGCCAACGGAAAGATAGGTTCGCGGGCAGGATTAGGTGTGTTTTTCGGTGCCAGCGATCCTCGCAACCTTTCAGAACGCCTTCCTGGCGAGCCACAAACGAATCAGCGAGCAGAGCTCATGGCGATGCTAAGAGCGTTGGAAATTGCACCTCTCGACCAGCCGGTACAAATATTTAGCGACAGCCAGTACTCGATCAACTGCGTGACGCAATGGGCTGTCAGCTGGGAACGCAAAGGGTGGAAGACGGCAACGGGAGAGAAAGTGAAGAACCAGGACATTATCCGGGACGTGCTGGCAAAGATGAAGGAGCGTACAGCGGCGGGCGCCAATACGTACTTCAAGTGGGTGAAGGGGCATGCTTCTGATCGAGGCAATATCGCGGCAGACAGGCTGGCCGTGAATGGGGCAAAGATGCCTGTGCTTTCGTGAAAAGTCGGAGTACAGAAGTGATGAAACGGAAATGAGGGAGACAGGGTTTATGTATATCACAGAGAGGAAAGCGCTTTTTTCGTTTGAGACAAGCCGACATGGTACCTGAGTGGCTGTCTGTGCCTTTAGTTTGTTTATATCAGGAGTTTTTGAGGCTTGTTCATTTTTTCATTCTGATGTCACTTATTCTACATGTATCTGGGAGGTGATAAGCTAAGCTGTGCTGTTGATATGCGGGTTTTTAACGATTGCGATATACAACAAGGAGTAGGTGTTGTTAGATGTGACCTGATTTGACTTGTATGTTTTAAGTGTTAAGCTGTGTTGATCACGGAAAGCTTCGTGTTGTACGTAGATGAGCTGATAATGCTGTTGAAGCTTGGGCTGAGGCTTTTCTTTCGCAAGAGTGTGGGGAAGGGAAGGCATACCAAGACATGCAGAGCATGAGATTGAAATCACTAGATCAAGGAACGGGGAGAGGATCCGGATGAGTAATTCCTGATGATGATGTGGTACTGTGGTCCAGGATCTGCGAGGTGGTTGGGTTTAAACCCAAGAATAGTACTCTGTAGTAGGCAACTAAAAGTTAACGGCTGAACTACATGTTTGAAGCTAGAGGCGGGCCGAGATAGAGAGCGAAGGGTTGTGTGTATGTTGCGTGTGTACAGTATCATGCAATCCACCTCAATCTTGAACTATCTATCTCGTCTGTTTATCGGGCCGCTGATGATAAGAGCGATAGGAACTGACAAAGAATAAAACTAACGTTGCACAGTTGGGTTTACGCCTCTCCTCTTAGTCCTCCTCCTCTTTGAAACCCGGGAACCAACAATATCCTTGCGCCTTGTTGGCGTGCAGCAACTTGAACATTGAGGGGGGGAGGGCGCGAAGTAGAATCGGAGCAAAGGTGATGCGGGTGTGACAGTGGGCAAAACGCCCAGGAACGCCTCGTAAATGCAGGAAGGAATGAAATAGGTTAAGATGGCTACTTGAGATAGAGTTGAGTTTAATATCAAGATACTACGTCTCCTCTTTTTTTTGCTCTCTTGGAGGGGGTTGGTGTTGAGCGATTATGTCCAAGAGGTGTCGTTCAAGGTGGATCTAGATTAGAAAGTGATCTGGTGTAAGATTCGCACTAAAATAAAATAAGAGGGAAAGGACAGGAATAAGAAAACCGTTCGACCACTTGTTTCGTCTAGATATGTTCCGATATCGTTTGTGGCTTGAGAATTGGCATACAATACCGTATTATTTCACTCAACAACGGTTTTTTGGGTAGCATGAGTGTTTTTTTTTCTTTTTCTTTTTTTTAATCCTTGACACATCAATGTTGCGGTTTATAACTTTACCCGTGTATCTTTAAGTTCTAGGCACGGCCGGCCGAAGTTGCCGAATGGTGGTTGCGATTTGATCCCTGGTTGTTGGAACAGATACGAGGGAGACGCAGATAGTGAATGTTTAGAGAGACGAGGAATGGCAACACTTTTTGACTTTGTTGTGTCGTAAGATGCATTACCTAGAATGACAATTTGGATGTTTCCGTGCCTAGGGCTCTGAGTTTATGTTGTTCTATGTCTATGGCTAGATGACAGTTGCTCAAGATACAATACAGACAGTAGACTTACATAGTACATAGCAGCATTTCAAGACATGTTGGTTGGTTGGCTGGTTGATTGACGGAGAGTCAGATCATTAAATCAAAGGGATTTGCTGACTACTTGGCCATTTTTGATAAAATCCAATTGATAAGACATTCAGGGTGCATTGCATACTGATCAGCGAGTTACGCGATAACGTCTAGATCACGACATAAAGGGCCATTCTTGATCTTGAAACATTATTATCTGACATGCGCCCGATTCTATACACCGTTGATAACCAAGAAAAGCAGGGAGGCGAGATAGAGAAGTATGTATCAGGTAAATAAAAGCAAAGGAAGAAAAGAAAGACGGGAAAAGCCGATCGGCCCCGATCATGATCTTCAATGTGGCCATGGCCATGTCTTAGGACAAACATACGTGGTACTGCCATGTGGTTCTAGACAAACCTTTTTAGGAAGACAAGTAGGGGACTTTCTGGTGTAGCGTAATGTATGTAGATGGAGGGGAGGGGGAAAGGGTATTATCTGAGACAACATAACTCATCTGTGAAATGCGCCTCATTGAGAAAAGAGAGAGAGGGAAAAGAAAAGAAAGGAAAGGGAAAAAGGACTGATGGCCGCCACAGGGGAGGTGAGAGGGAGGAGGGGGACACAAGAACGGGCGGCGCGAAACATCAAAAGATACGGGATGATGCGATAATTGGATTGATGCACTCTGTTCCTGTGTGTCTCTTGGATCATGTCTGTTTTTGTTGAGACCTGGCGTGTGGGGTTTTCTTGCAATGTACTAATGTACTGTACATGTATTGCATGTAGGTAGTATGTATGGATGTTTCGTGTGTTGTGTTGTGTTGCGTTGCGCCTGCGCCTGCGCCTGCGTCTAAGTTACATCTAACCCGCTGTCCTACCTACATACATCTCAAAGAGAGCCCGTATTATCATTAACCAACGCCCCCGAGTGGGTGAATCAACAAAGCTGGTTGGTCTCCGAGACGCCAGGTTTAGGTACAGGCTGTATAAGGTAAGTTTCGAACACTCAAGGGAGGGTTCAAGCCTCTTTGCCTTTTGCTGAGACATGAGCCTCAGATTCTGTCATGGCATTAAGCGGTGATGAAGTCAACCAGACGCAAGGGGGAAGAAGGTATGATAGAGCAGAGTGGGGGGATGTCTAGAGACAACAAGACGTATTCAAAGAGAAAGAGAGAGGAAGAATAACTGCCAATTGTTTATAACATGTGCTTGGTATAGCTGTGGTGAGCATGTAGGTGAGGAATCCCACAAGAAAAATAGATGGTTCTAGATGAGGCCATATCTAAAGGACGGAAAACGGAGAACGGAGAAATCAATTCTTTGAATGCATGATGATATGTAAATTATTTCACCAAGATGCATTTACTGTCCAAATACTACTATTCTTTCCTGCCAGATATGGTAAACACCAAGGCTCACATAGGAGGAACCTGGCCTGTTTCTTTGCTTACCTACCTCTACGGAAGTCCATCATGGACCCCGTTGAATCCTCCCGATATTTCTGCCCGTCGGCATGATTATTAGATATTACAGCCCTAAAGGATTTACATGAACCATGCCCTCTTCCTCTCGTTTCATCTGTATGGATGAACTCGCAAGGGAGCGTTTTTCCTTATCCGTAAAGATGAGACAATCGTTTTGATCGGCCACTATCTTGGATGGAATGTTGTCAAAGGAGGGGGGTTGTTCGGAGGCTGGGACCTTTATAATTGGATCTTCAGGGTCCTTGTCCCTATGACAGACTGACTTGTGATTAATTACATGCTGAAACCCACAGCCCAATATCAGAATCAAGAAATTGTGGGGAGGGGGTTCGACATGAGCCTGTAGGTAGTAGTTCCTGTATTAGGTGGCAGTTGTGTTGAATGATTTGACAGCATTTCATGATCGAGACGTTGTCATTTGGGTACGTCTTCAAAATCATAACGAACAACATCCCTCGTACCACACAGCACACACAAGCCATGTTGATCACCAAACCTCCGATCGGCCAAGCTTACTGCCCGTTAAAGTCCGTCTCTTCCACGGTTGGGGGGTCCCAGCTGTCAGCTCCTTCGAGGCCAGGCTGGCGAGAACTAGGGGGGTGGGCTGTGATGTTGAAATGGAGGAGTCACAGCTTGCGTAATGACCAGGAGATGCCTCAAATTTCGATCTGACGACGGGGTCCTCTTCCATGGTTTTTTTTTTTTGTTATGGGCAGCCATTAATTGAGATTATGTACCACTGAAAGAGAAAGCTCCAGCTGGAGAGACAAGGTGTTAATTGCCATCTTCAGCCTAGGACTAGATAGGAAAATGGTGGTGATTTTTTAATTAACTTAACATGGTACTTAAAGAGAAACTTAGCTTAATGGGAATAGGACACAAGACCAGCCCAGTGTCATTACATTACAGTCATGGATGGATTCCGTCGCCCTGTGACCATCTTGGGGAACTCGAGTGATCCATGGAGTCGGTCTGCATGAGGCAGCTGTCGTCTCGTCTCCCCGAAATCCGATGACATTATGCAACCTGTTAAGTTGTTTCCATCATGGATCATGGTCTCTCCGACTCTTGGACGGAGATTTGACAATCGCGATCTCACGTCCCGCTGTTGCTCACTAACACGTCCGGCTTGATTAGTTCTCTTCTTCTAAAGCCCTAACTAGCCACATGAGTTTGATCGTTCTCACCGACTTCTTTTCATATCTTCTTTTCCTTCTTCAAGTTAAGATTAACCCGTAATAATCTTCTGTCGATCCGACAACCTCAAGTCATGGTCTCATCCTGCCAGCTTCCATTTCGTCCATCACAAACCATTGTGTGCCATCCATACCTATTCTGCATCTCCGGTACGTGCGTGGTGGCATCAGGATGCACGGTACATCTCAATGATTCCCCGCTAAACCCTCACTAGGGAGTCTAGGACAGGGTGCACATCTAGACGATTCACCCTCAACCGCACTGTACTGCACCGAGAATGACCCCACTAGACACTTCAAGGACCCTGTTAGGCTTCTACGGACTCCGTACGCGGCACCGTCTTAGTAAATGGAGGTACTGCAGCACCAGCCTTCCGCCACAGTCCGCCTAAGCACCCGACCACATCTCCAAGGGGAATCCCACCACTCCCGGGACGTTCCAGAGTCTCCACACCCACTCACATCCACAATCGTTCCCTCCTCTCACTCACCTCTTCACCTAAATGAACCCTCGCAATCCCGGACTGACACATACGCACCTCTCACACAGACAACGTAGTCCATACAGAGATGGATGGTCATCTTTTCCCGACTGTGCCAACGCCTCCCCGCCTGGGTCTGTGATTTTTACATGGGCAAAGCACATTAGCCAGGAAAAAGTGTCCACCAGCCGTACGTGCCTAGTGCTCTATTTTTCTTACCTGGTCTCCACGTTTTCGCACAACCTGGTCAAGGATAACGAGCCACACACACACACACACATACACACACTATGGACACACACACAAAAACCATAACAAGAGAGAGGTGTTTCCCCAAGCCCACCCCAAAGTCCAGGTCCAGGACCAAGACCAAGACCAAGACCAAGAGAGTGAAAAAGCCCAGAAGTAAATCCCAGACCCATCCCAGAAAACCAACCCAAATTAGCCAACAGTCTAGAGACAAGCATAGACAGTCTCTGGTCTCCATCTGCCTTAGCCCAGACCGTCGCATCAATCAATTCTCATCTCTTGTCTCTCTTTCCTTTGCCATTGTTGTACTAAGAAGTAGGTTAACCCATTCTTCCCAAACCTCCCTCTTTTTTTCGCCTTCTGCCTACCTCCATATTCCCTCTATTTTCTCCCACATCAATCAATTCTCGCTTCCCAACCAACGACTGCGCGACCTCGCAGGGATCGATTTCGTGACCAGGGGACTGACGAATCCAGCGAATCCTGACCGTCCCTTTTTTTCGCCCTTAAACCTTTTACTTTCTCCCACTGACCGACCTACCAACCGCGCCCGCTGTATCCTCCTTAGGGGTTCGTCGCTGTGTCAAAGCTTTTTGCACGCCTCAACAACCCCCCAACGCCTCACGGTTTCTGTCGAATTTCAATCAACGCCTTTCCGCTCACGACATCACCACCCTCCTTCAAGCATGATAATTTAGGATTCGCCATCAATTATCTACCGTTTCCATCTTGATATCAACTATTTGTATCACCATTTATCGAAACCGTCTGCGATCCGACCGCAAATTAATACCCCCGCGACACCGACTCTGACTTGAAGCACCGCTCTCAATTGTCCTCACTCGAAACACCCGCGTACTCTCCCATCACTGCGTCTTCCGGACGTCCCAGCTGCTCCCACGCTGGTCATGACATCCGTTCCCACTGGCCCTGGTAGCCCTCTTATCGCTGGTGCTGCTATGTCGGGCGGCGAATTCAACGACTTTTCCGATGACGATCTGGGCGCTTCAAACCTCTTCGACTTTTCCAACAGCCCCGATACTCTACAGACTCTAGAATCGCTTGGCGCTGGTGATCCCAAGGTATTCTTGTCACCTCAAGATCTTACCGCGGCCCCCTTCCTCGACTCGCCCAACGGCTCATATCAAGATTCCTCGTCCGAATCCGCCTCCTCCAAACGCACAGGCAGTTCAACCTCATCAAAAACAGCCACCAAGTCCGCAGACGTCGTTATGGACGACGGTGACATAAAAATGGAATGGGGAAACCCGTCTTTTGGCGCGTTTGGGGATGACGATGCGTTCGCTTTTGGTCGTGATCCCACAGATCCTTCCCACCTCGATGGCATGTACGGATTCAATGATCAGGATAGCAGCTTCCTCGACCAGACATTCGACTTTGAGAGTGCTTCTAGTAGCCCTGAAACCGCCAATGGTGGTCATACCTCTGTCACGTCACCAGAGATGCCTGTTATCAATGCCAAGAAATCTAAATCAGAGGCCACGCCGAGAAAGAAGGCCTCACAAGGTCATAACAAGGCCTCTTCAGTATGTTCTCTCATTTCTTGTTGAAATACCTGCTAATTGTGCCACCAGCAATACTCAGTAGCTTCATCTATGAAGGGCTTGAAATCCACAGGCTCTCGAGAAGTGTCTCCCATGTCCAACATGGTGATGAGCCACGATGGGTCCCCCGCCGCCATGTTCAATACCCCCTCGCCCAATCCTGTAACAGAGTTCACCAGAATGATTGATGGAAATCTGGCTGGCAAATCTATGTGGTCACAATCACTACCAGATGGATTGCCTGCGTCTCTACAATTTAGTGGCATGGGTCAAGCTATGCAGATGCCGCAGCAGATGCCAATGCCAGCCTCATATAACTTTACCGGTCGCTATGAGCTGAGAATCTTACCGACTCCTCTCAAATCACGAGTTGAGACTCAGATCCCGATCAAGATGACCTTGACACCTCTTCCACCTGGTGTTACCAAGCTGCATCTTCCTCCCCATACCATCTCCAAGCCCAAACTCCAGGCAAAACCATCACCAGAGAAATCGCCCGACACACTGGAGCTTTACGTATCTTTGGTGTGCACAAGCTCTATGGATGGACCGGGTATCAAGAAGAAGGCTCTGGAACGCGCTGCCTCTGTGCCTCAAGGATACCTGCCTAACTTGGAGGAAGAGGAGAATGCCCCTCAGAACGGCGGTGAAGTGCGGATTTGCCCAGGGTGTATCACTCGAGAACGCAAACGAGCTGCTCGCAAGAAGGTTAAGAAGCCAGACGAGGAAAAGGTCTGGAGCCAGGATGAAGAGCGTCGTGTTATTGTTTTCAACACTCAGGAGCTCAAGGAATGGCAGCCTCCCAGCACAATGGTTGATGCCATGGGTCGTCCTGAGCCCATCATGCCCAATGGTGCTGGCCAGATCGATGCTCCCATGCGCATTGCTTGCTATTGTCGACACCACGGCGAGAAGATGGGCTTCAACGTCATCTTTACCATCAAGGACTACCAGGATCGTGTCATTGCACAAGCTATGTCAAACCCGATCATGATTACGGATGATCACAAGACCCATCCTATGGCACAACTTAATGCTCAAAATGCTGCGACCGAAGCACAGGCGCCAGCTCCTGTTCAGGCTCCCGTCCCTGCCCCGGCTCCGGCCCCCGTTGCTCCCTCGGTTTCAGCACCCGCCATTCCCCAAGCTTCCGTCGATGCAAACAACCTGCTACCGCCCACACCTAATGGATCATTCCACATGTCACCATCCAGCGGGGACATGTCCAATATGCACAGGAACAGCCAGGTTTCGTACGCGACCTCTTCGTCTGGTAAGACCACACCAACCGCCATGACTGGGCGTGCCTTGTCGCGTCCTGCGTCACCCAGCCAAGGAGGTCCCCTGGCGAAGAAGAGGAAGGCCAGCGCGTCTAGAGTGCCCAATGGTCTTACTATGACACGCCTGGACACATCGCCTTCTCCAGGATCACAGCCTGCCAGCAGCCAGGTCACTGCCGCAACATCCCCCTTCACACCCAACCTCAATGCATTTGCCCAGGCCGATTCCATGTTTGGGCAGCAGAATGCTCTAGCCAACTTTGCAACTGGCCCTCCTACGCCCAGCAGCAACGATCAGCCATCATTCTTTGCTAATAACCGCTCCGCAAGCATGGACAACCTGGCCATGGCTCAGCTGTACTCGGCGCCGGTGTCCGGACATCCTAGCCGTGCTCCTAGTCCGAACGGCATCCGCAACGGCGTCCCATCAGCACAGAGCCAATTTGCTCAGGCTCTCAACAGCAGCCTATTTACTCTACCCATGGGCATGAACCAGCCTCGAGCACCTCCAACTATCCACAAGATCATTCCTAATGAGGGCCCAAAGATAGGCGGAATTGAGGTCACAGTATTAGGAGCTTCGTTTTTCCAGGGTCTCGAAGTTTGGTTTGGTGATCAGAAGGCTACTACCACGACCTTTTGGGGCGATTCGTCGCTTGTGTGCCTGCTGCCTCCTTCACCTGTTGCTGGGGCTGTCGCTGTCACTTTCAAGCACCAAGCAGCTCAAGCCGCTCAGGCATTCCCCATGGGCAAGCAGCCACCGACGTTCAAGTACATCGATGACAACGAAGATAAGCTCATCAGAACTGCCTTGTCAGTTCTTGGTCACAAGATGTCTGGTCAGATGGTTGATGTTAGTGACCTTGCCAGGAGAATTCTCAACGATGGCAACTCAAGCTGGTCTGGAGGTTCTTCGGGCGGCCCATCACAAGGCGGCCAGATGTTCAACCACGCACCTTACGCTCACCTCGAATCCCAGCTGTTGAAGTGCCTGGATCTCATTGATCTTGACGATAGCACACATAGGACACGCCTTGACCTTAAGAGATCGACTGGACATACTATGCTTCACCTGTCCTGTTCGCTCGGCTACCACAGATTTGTTGCTGCGCTGCTCGCACGAGGAGCGAACCCTGATGCACGAGACAAGGGTGGTTTCACGCCTCTGCATATTGCTGCCATCCACAACCATGCCGAGATCGTGCGCAGGTTGATGCTCAACGGAGCTGATCCTACGATCCGAAGTTTGTCAGGACTTGTTGCCGCTGACGTCGCTCAGTCTCGCGGGGTGCTACGCGCTATCCGTCGCTCTGAGCGTCATGTCCGCTCTCGTAGCAGCGGAGGATCTCTTCACAGCAGAACCAGCAGTGCTACATCTCTGCGCTCCCTGTGGGAGCCTATGACCAAGGTCCACACTCACGAAGAACCTATCTCTCCGGACTCGAGCGAGGAAAGCCCTGAGTATACTTCGGGCGATTTCGAAGACGAGGACCCTGATGAGGATACGCACTTGAGCATGAGAAGACCCAGCAACTTTAGACAAGACCGTCCCAATCTTCGTCGCCAGGACACGGGTGAGATGCAAGAAGAGCTTGCACCTCCTGCGGCGACTGCCATGGCTGCCGCTCTGAAGGATCATTTCCAGCAGCAACTTCACCAGTTCCAGCAGTCGATTGCTCTTCAGTTCCAAAACCTACCCCAGTTCCCCCAGATGCCTGCGCTTCCAGGTATGGACTACCAGGCTCTGCAGCAGGCACCATTCATGCGTCGTGTCCAGCAGTTGATGCCCGGCATGGCGGCCCCTCGTCCCAATGCCGAAGACGAACAGCAATCGCCAGGATGGTTCGATGGTAGCTCGCCCAAGTCCAGCAGCACGGCACCTCCTGCTTACGATGAGATCTTCCCTCGTCAAGAGCTTGAGCGCAAGCAGGCCTCTGCGGTTCAAGCTGCTGTTGACGCCGAGGCTGATCTGAAGTGCGCATCACTTTATGACCAGGCTTCGGCCTCGACCTCAGAAGCAGTGGAGGTCGTAGACGACGAACCCGGCGTTCTCAAGATTGGTCGAAAGAATGCCATTACAAAGGAGCAGCAGGTGCAGTTCCTCCGAGCTCGTGAGGCGAACCTCAAGAAGCTCAGCAGTGACCGTAACCTGTTCTTTATTTGGGTAAGCAGCATATGTTTCTTTTCGGGTATTATTATACTAACAAGACGATAGATTCCTCTTCTTTTGGTGACAGTTTGCGCCATGCTTTACAGCTACTTCCCCTCACTCTTCACTTTTGTCTTTGCCTTTGTCCGTTCGCTGTGGCAGAACGGCCTGGACAAGACTCACCATCTTATCCGACAAAACATGCCGGAACGAGTCATTGAAGTTTGAGGACATGAACATGACGGCGTTTTACCTTTTTAATTAGATTCAGTGGAAAGGCGTGATTGGGGTTTGTTGCTTTGCAGGATTATAGGTTGCAGTTATTGTTTACGAACCTACGGCCGGTATCACCATGTTTTTTCTATCATGACAACTATCATTCGTTTCTGTTATTTCAATCCGCAACAGGAAGAAGACACGAACCTGTCTTCTGTTATTATTTGTGCCATCACTTTGGCCACATGAAAGATGTTGAAGAAAGCGAAGGTGGACCTGAGGGGGGTGGAAGACGGCTATTGTTTGAAGTCTTTCAGCATACAGCGTTCGAAAAGAGTTAGGGGGTGTTTTCGTCGGTCAAGAGGGAAGGGGGATGGATGGGTAGAGTCGTTTGACATGGGTTTAGTTTGATTTCTTGTGGGAAAAGGGATTGGGAGGGCTCGTCAACGGTAGATAATTGTTCCCTTTCAGATCAGCGTACGCAACTCTCGACATTTGCGTTTGTCTGTTCTCGTGTGTTGTTTTCTTGTTTATCGAGCTTGGAGAAGGATATATGCTTATAAGTTGGATGGATGGATGGGAGTATGGGATTATGGATGTGATGGGGGAGTAAGTAGAGAGTGTTGAGTGAAACAATGGAAATTGTATATCTATATATACATACATATATATACAAGCAATGAGATTCGAAGAGGCAAGATGATGTGTGACTTGTCTAAATAGTGATTTGACTAACATGGATATTCTTGATAATTGGTCGTCTTGCCGTAATCTCACATGCGATGCTACATGTCTTGAGACACAAATCATGGCTCAAGAATAATAATAAAAACACAAGGTCATTTAGAGAGTAGTAATCCATAGTCATTAAAACCCACACGCCTTAACCCACGCCCATCTTGCCCTTTTACCACTTGTGTAATACAAGGACTGTAAAGGCGGAACCTGACGACTACAACGTAATTACCCAGAAAAGCCCAAACCAGATGATAATAACAACCCTTCCCTATCCCTGCCCAAAACCCGCAGAACAGCCTTCACCCCGTCACGCCCATGTCATCAGATTTTCTCGGTTGAGAAAAAGAGATAAGAGGACGACGAGGGTGCCGGATGTTCCTTTCCGTATGAATAAGAATCATAAAAAAACAGGCAAAAACAATAAACTATTCATGTCATGTCGTATATCAATCATGGGATATCATACCAATCCACACGTCAAGACATTACAAGAGCGCATGCTCTTCTCCAACCCCTCCCTTCCCTCTTGACCCGAACATAATACAACGTCGCGCGTTTGTGTCGTTGATAAATCAGAGGCAGAAAAGACTTTCGTGATCGCATGTACTGTCATCCATCCGTTGCAAATGCAATAATCGCAAGAATAAAACCCTGAGTGTCATCGCCAGAAGTATAACCCATATTGCATAAAAAGAAATCAAGGCGCAATCAAAGACAGTTCACAAATCAATGGCGAATGCCCAGTGCCGGCATGACGTTCTCTCGATCTTCGTCAAAGGAGGCAAACTTTTCGGGGATGATGGGAACCTTGGGAATGCCGCGGTTGGCATTAGGCACGACACTCAAGCCTTCGGTTGCACTCTTACGCAACCGAAGGATGCGAATGTTGTGTGTCTCTTGAAGAGTCGGTCGCTCATCGATGCTTCGTCTAGCAGGTGTTTCAGTGCGACGGTCAATCTCGACAGAGCTTCTGGCATTGGCGCCAGGAAGACGGCCAAGGACACGACGAGCAAGGCTGTTGTATTCCTTGCCCTTGCCATGAGGGCCTGAAATACTGCGTCTTGAAAGAATGTTCTTGCGAGAAGTGGCGTTTCTGAGTTTTGGTAGAGCAATCTCTCTGGATGCTGACTTGCGAAGCTTCTTCTTGGGCGTGGGAGGATCGCGAGCCATGTCTTCGTCCTCATCATCCGACATGGAGTCGGCCACGGCTCGTTTAGTTCCTCGAGAATCAGCACTAGTGGGAGACTGGACAGGGGATTGAGGTCGCGATGCAGACGGTGTTGTGGAGCGAGGTCTGCTGAAGTTGGGTGGATACAGATAATCGCGCGAAGTGCGTCCCATGGAGACTGCAGGCGCAGGAGCGACCTCGGCAGGACTGGGCTGATCTGCCGGGGGCGCTGGAGGAGTGAAGAAACCGGAGGCAACTAATTCATCATATGTAGCAGCCTGTGGATCGAACAGTTCTGAATTGTGTCTGCTCGCAGGCTTTGGCTTGAATGGCGATGACGATCTGCTAGGAGCAGCTGACATTGGTAATCGAGGAGTGGGTGCTCTAGACATGTTTTGGGGGGTTGGTGCTGAAGATGAGTTCTGAGATGTGGAGGTCTTGGAAGTCTGGGAAGTCTGGGAAGCCTTGGGAGGGTTGGAGGTGGACGAGGCGGAAGAGGCGGACGAAGTTGGCACAGCAGTAGTTGTGGTTCCGGGAGCGGGCTGACGAGTAGACTGAATGGCATGAGAAGAGAAGAACCCGGATGCTACAAGATTGTGGTAATTGGCCAAGACCTCTTCACGAGTCGGCCTTTCAACCTTGTGCTCACCATCTTGAGTCTTCTCCTCCTTGATATGCCCGTCTTTCCTCGTCGGGTCCTCGGCCTCCCTCTCCACACTCTTGATCTCCTCCCTGCTCCTCTCCTCCCTTCGTCTAGGTTCCTCCCTATCACCTCGTCGACTCTTGTCTCTCCTTCTCGAGCCTCTCTCCTCATCACCATCCTTTTTGAATCCCAGTCGACCACGCACTCCATCCCACATCTGACCTAGTAGTCTGTTCTTCTTGACTTGCTTATCCGCCCAGTCGTCGCTAACGGGCCTCGGCTGGGGTTTTGTGCCGAAAGCAACAGGTCGCTCAAGAGCGGCGCGCTGGGCGGCATCGAGGAAATGCAATGGAGGTGCTGCTGAAGTGCGGTCGTTCATGGAACCCTCCTGAAAGCGACTTGCGCTGATAAGTTCAGCGCGTCGGGAGCGCGAAGGGCCCATGTTTCCGGAGTGATTTTTGTTCTCGGTTTTTGTTCTTATTCTGAGTTTTCTTCGCAATGCTGATCGGTAAAAGTGACTTCCAGTCTAAGTGGCAGTTGCCGTGGAGAAGGTCAACCACTTCTTAAGAAGGAAAAAACCGTCCGTTCTAGAAAGAATACTGCATAAAGGAAACTTTCGAAAAGGGCTTTACTCGGATGCTAGCCGACAAGTCGTATAACTTAAATAAACGGGTGGTTATTCTGAATGAATAGGCGGTAAACAGTAAGTTACCAGATGGGGGGTCATGGTGGTTTGTTGATTTTAATGGTTACACGTGACTTCACCACGGCAACCAGCAACGAAAAGGAAGGTAACGGGTCAACAACGTACCTGCAGCAGCGTCAAGGCGGGGACGCGTCCCTGGATTGGAATGAATGACCCACGGATGAATGGCCCGGGCACTGCTTGTTACCTCTATACTGGGTTACTTAGTATGCAGGTGATGTATGGTAACAGGCGATCTGAGACTACAGCGCTTTTTTGCTGAAGAATCTGTTCCAAAATAATGAGTATCGGTGAAGACAGAATGGATCAACTCAGCATATTTCACAGCATTCCTTTTCCGCGTCTTGGTCATTTACGTACCTCAGTCGGCCACTTTTCTTGATATAGATGCCTTCATATGATAGATAAATCTTTATGGTATAGATCAACTCAATGTTCTCATCATACCCTCCAGGATAGCTTGTTGACTTACCTGAATTGTCTCATCCACCACCGTCAACTATTCAACACATTACATGGCATAATAAACTCACATTCACTCACGCGAACGACATAGCTGACTTCAAATATCATGTAACCCATTCAAATTGACTACCAAACTCCATAATCCCACCATAATCCATCCAAGTCTTACAAATCAAATACACCCTATCTTCCATCTCACAAGCCTGTCAATTTGTCTGATTCAGTCAAATCCTAAACAGTTTCCAAAGCATAATAGTCTGCCTCCTCATCAGTCCGACTTGTACGTCTGTCTCGTTTCCAGATGCAGAGTATCATTTCGTAAAGTCTCCAAGCAGAAGAGAGATGTAGGGGAGGGAAGTAAAAAAAAGCAAGTAAAGTAGTTTGTTCAACATAACAAGAGAGAAGATAAGACGAAAAGAGGATATGTCGTTGCACGTGACGGTGGAATGACTCCTTTGTCGGAAAGTCAGAAAGCGAAGAGTAAGGGAATCATATAATCAAATACAGCCAAACTCCAACCATAAGCCGCTGATGCTCCGTTGCCATTTCGAATCTGGATCGCCACATGCAGATACTATAGCTCTATTCTTCAGACATACGTGTTGAAGATGACAGTGTTGATCTTGCCATCGGCTCTGGTGTACAGGCCCTCACCAGGTTCAGGCGAACGGTGTCGACTGTAATGAGGATCCATTTGCCTCTGTCCGTTGTGTAGGGGTCGCACGCTCTGTGAGAATACCGTGTCATGTTTGCGCTTGCCACCAAGTGGTACAAAAGGTGGGTGGTCTGGAGACGGCTCAATCTGTGCCTCAATCGGCGGTAGTGGTGAGATGAGTGATGAGATCTTGAGAGATGGAAGCGACATTTGATTGTGTAGTGGCCGAGGTGGGTGAGCGCTCATTGGTGTGGCGGGATACGAGACTTGTGACTCTCGGCGCATGTGCCCTTCAGCCGAGTACAGGGAAGGTGAAGGAGGAACGTAGTTGCCAGACTGTCTTCTGTCATACGGGTCATGCTTCATCGATGGAGCTGGTGAGGGGCACGCAGGAGGCAGATTGCGGCTGGGGAATCCGTAGGAGTGGCCTTCAGGCTTAGGGTGAGGAGACTGGTTGGCAGGGGCGTAGGGAGCAGTCGATATGGGAGTCAGGATGGGTTGAGGAGCGTATGGACGAGGAGCAGAATAGTGGCCTGTGGAAGGGTCGCCAAACGACAAGTGACGTGGAGCAGGAGGGGCGGATTCGTAGGGCGGGGGAGGAGGTGGTGGCGGATGGTAGGAATCGACTGCCGATGGACGTCGCGAAGGCTCAGGATAAGGAGCGCGCTGTTCACTCGAGTTGCTTTGTGATCTGGCTCGGATGTTGTGAGGATTCTCTACCGCTGGTGTTTCGTTTCGTCGTCGTGAGTATTCTTCTTCGCGGCGATCATAACCACCATTACCATTTCCACTACCATTGCCGCCGCCGCCGCCGCCACC